>CM053787.1:514624892-514869892 GCA_028749045.1 Cupressus sempervirens | reverse complement strand
ACATGGGAAGGAGTTTCTTCATTGGTTAAAGAAGCTCATCATAATGGAGATACCAATATCACACCAATGGGAATTGATCTAGAAAATAGTTTAAAAGGTGGAAAGGTATGTATAAGTTAATCTATCATGACCCATTTGTTTAATATCAACTCATGGATGGGTACATAATTTGGATATGTTTGAAAAATAACAGGTCAAGCACCACAAAGCTATGTACTACAATGGTCGTAAATTTCACATTAAAAAGGTGGACGATACTAAGAGAGCTTGTGATTATGGGATAACTATACTCTTTGAGGTCACCAATATTTTGTCTAGAAATGACATGCATCCTCAAAATCTAAAAATAGATATTATGGAATTTTGGATGATATAATTGAGTGCAGCTTTAATTCCTTAAAACTAGTTCTATTCATTGTCAAATGGTATAGGCTACAACTGAATCAAAATGATCCTGATAAAATTGTTATTGAACATGATAAGGGATTGACAATGATTAATACAAGTTCATTTGAGCCAGTTGGAAATGAGCCCTACGTTCTTCCAAGCCAATGTGAGAAAGTGTTTTACTTTGGTATTCCACGTAAATTAGGTTGGTTATTTATTGTTAGACACAATCCAAGAGGAAAACTGGTAAAGTATAATGTGACTGAAGAAGAAGATACCGAAGAAGTGGAAGACGAAGTAGAGGATGATGATGGTGAATATGAAGAAGGAGATGATGATGATGATGATGATGGCAAATATTTTCATGATGATGGTGATGGCATTGGTGGTGGTGGTGGTGGTGGTGGTGGTGGTGGTGGTAATGATGATGGTGGTGGTGGTGGTGATGGTGGTGGTGGTAGTGGTGGTGATGGTGATGGTGATGGTGATGATGATGGTAGGTGATGATGATGATGACAATGATGGTCATAGTGACAATCATGATGATGACGATGGTCATTGTGATGATTTGGATGATGATGGTGATAATGATGATGTTCATGATGATGAGATGGACGAAGAAGATGATCAATGACATGATCAATGGACATGTATTAGGTGCTAATTAGGTCTAAATATTTGTTGTGATGCTCAATTCTTGGTGTTGATTACTTATAATATGTTTTTTGTAGAGGTAAAGAATTAAAAAGTATACAATGATTATGATGTATGCATATTGTTCATATTATGTTCTATATAATTTGTAGCATAAGTATCATGTAATTTGTAACTAACTTAAGACAAATGATTTACATATGCAAGAAACTATACCCCTTTGATGAGGATTTTACATAGTGACATGGATTGAGAGATATAAGTTAATTACATGCTTGCTTTCTCTTTACCTTCAACATTTACTTTAGGCAAAATTCATCAATATTAGCCTCATTTTATAGAAAAATATATCTCTCCTTCAACTATATATCTCATTTGATGGGCTACAAGTACCATCAAATAGGTATTGTTAGATTTGTCTCCCTCGAGTGAGGGAAATGTGAGAATAGAAGAGGATAGTGAGACTTGTAGTAGGTCTATGAAAGAGAGACAAACTAGAGGTCAAAAGATTACAAGAAAATTTAATAAACACATGCAATTTTTCTTTGCTCAAGGGGGGTCATGTTCTTATGATGATGAGACAAAGGGTGACATCAAGGTTCCCTTGAGGTACACACATCTTCAAAAAAAATGGGTACCCAAGGAAATACCTCCAATTAATACTAATTTTTGTGTTAACGAGAGGATATATTGCATAGCTCTATCATCATTACATGGTTTGGGCCTATTTTCCATGCATAGCATAAATGCTAGATATAAAAAAGTTATTGAATTGATGGAGTATGTAGGACCTTGTTACAATTACAATAATTGGATGCGGATAGTTCAATATAAAAAAAGTATGCATAGGTATGCACTACCAGAAATTTATATATAATGGAAAGAAAATGATTAAAGTAAAAGACTTGATGTGTACATTGATGGAAGGCCAAAAGCAACAGGGAACATTACATTTTTTATAAATTGTACGTGCCTTGGATCAACTAATAAGCGACGCAATTGCATTTTTGAAGAATGTGAGGGAAATCATGTTTTTGTATGTACAATAAAATCAATAAGTTTAGGGGAAGAGTTGCTAATAGATTACAATTTGAATTGCATAAATACAAAGAAAGTTATTATCATGGGACTTGCAAGTACTATATATGTAATATTTAAACTAATTACTTCCAATTATAACTCCAGTATATAATATACCATTTTATTGATAAGTTTTTTTTCTAAGTCAACTATTCCTTTCATTATATATATATATATATATATATATATATATATATATATATATTCTTTGTAACAGGACAACATGGCCGACCCATCGGATGACAAAGGCAGGATGTTGCTTCCACCCCTTCTTTAGTACATGTAAACCTTTTGTATAAAATCTATGTAATTGTAATTTTACAAAATATCACGTTATTATGTTACTTTCGTTAAGGTTTTAGACTTGTTTTGATTGTTTTAGTGATGTTTTTGTCATAATGTTATGCTTAGGGAGGGGAAAAGAACATGTTACACAAGAGCAATTAGTTGCTGATATGGTGGCCACAGTATCATGCGATGATGACATCACATATACCAGTGACCCTATAATCATGTGTAAAAAGAGCCCCAAAAGCATCCATATACAAATTCTTGTGCTTGTGATGGATCCAAATCCAACTAAAGAGAAAGAGGCAACAAGAAATGAATTGTGTCAGAGAGCACATTGTCTGGAAGTAAGCAACAATGAATCTTTAGCTAGGACAATAGTTTGATAAAGCTTTATGTTTTATAATAATTTATGGATCATGAACCAAAATATGTATGTGTTGTTATAGCAAATTTTGATACCTTATCAAGTTGTTCCACCTAACGAAGGTACTAGTGTAGCTCCTATAGGTATGTGATTTCAATTTTGAATCATCAGAAGGGACATTATTTTCTTCATGATTATTATTGACAATTTTATATTACTATTGTCATGTTTTTGTAATCTATATTTTAAAAAGACAATACACTATGTGTGTGTGTGTGTGTGTGTGTGTGTGTGTGTGTGTGTGTGTGTGTGTGTGTGTGTGAATATTTTGAGGTCCTAATGATGTGCATACACCTACTTCCACAAGGCTAGCCAGCACTCTGAGATTACCAACTACATGATCGATAACAAGGAGCAAGCAAACATCCACACCTGTTGCAACTAGAGCTGGTAAATTCTTGTTTTGCTAAAAAAGATTGTGTTAAATATGATTTGATTTGTACTTTCTTGTTCATTTGATCATAGTATGACACTAATTGACTTTGAGCACTAATAGGTATACCTTCTAATGATGATAGATTAGATACCACTACTAGTGATAATTTACCATCCTTTCTTGGAGCAACATGTGTTACTTCTACTGGATTGTTGGATGCATCATTGTTGATGGCCGGGAAAGATATGATTCCCTTAAAATTTCCATAGCTTTTGGGTACTTTAAAATTGTAATTATTTAGAGCATAATTGTAGTTTACTTATTCATAACTCATTTTCAGTTAATGATCCTATGATGATTTTGTAGGAAACAATATTTTTTATGAAACTTTTTAATTGACATTGAAGATATTTGGGCCCACATTACGTAAAGGGTATGTAGTTTCATATAATTGGCTGCTACATTTTTCTATTCATCCATTTGTTGTAATATATTCAAGGTACATAGCTTGAACTAATTTTTTAATCTAGAAATTTTGTTTTTTTTGTTAAAAGGTGGAATGAGCAAGGCCTTGAATTAAAAGATCAGCTCATAAAATTTCTAGAGGATCTCTTTGGTCAAAATATTTTGAACAGAGTCCAAATTCTTAAAAAAGCTTCCAAACATCTAAAGACTATGAGAGACCAATATAGAAGGGTTCTAAATCTCAACCAAAGTACAAGTGTCCTCCTATGGTTCCAGAGCTGGAGTGGAATGAAATCATTGACGATGCAAAAGAGATAAGACTAAGAGATAAAGGAATTAACCTACCACCTGGAAAAA
This sequence comes from Cupressus sempervirens, assembly GCA_028749045.1. NCBI lineage: Eukaryota > Viridiplantae > Streptophyta > Pinopsida > Cupressales > Cupressaceae > Cupressus > Cupressus sempervirens. The sequence continues at coordinate 514,865,858 of CM053787.1, read as the reverse complement.
ATAGGTATGTGGTAGTATTAATGCAATTATGCACAAATTAGTGATCTTTATATTATATAATATAACATATTTCAAAGTTTACATATATAGGTTGCACGACACATCAAAGGCTACAAAAACTAGGAAATGTAAGGTTGGTCAACACCATTTTGGTTGTGGTGGATATATGAGAATTCCCTCACAACTTATAAGTAGCATTAAATGAAATTTCATATCAATTTTTTAAAATAAAAATACTAATAAGAAATACACTCAATATTAACAATGTTATGCAATAAATGAGGGGCATTGAATTTAATCTATTGCCCATATAAGAGGACAAACAAATTGGCTTCAAGAAAGGCTATAAAGTAGTGATTGCTCGCCACCACACAGATTGTAGTGGCCAAAGAGATGTAGAAGATTCTAGTGCATCGATTCACACACAGGTAAATAGGCCTAATGAATAATAACAGAAATTGAGAACTCTATAAGAAATAATCTATTTAATGTTACTTTCAAACAATGATAACAATGTGCATAACATTTCACTACAGCCTTCTACTCCCGGCACAAATCCTACTCATGATGACAAAGGCACATATCCTATATATGACAAAGGCCTTCATGTGCATCAAAATGATAGATGTACATATTTAATTTCTATTGAAAATTAATTATGTAATTGTAGACACCTAAAAATTGGCAAAGACCTAAAATAATGCAAATTTTGATCAAATGATGCAAATTATGGATAAAATCAGAGGAAAACTACAGACTTTCAAATCAATTGTTGCATCAAGTCATTAATCAATCAAATCACCTCTCAAAACAAAAAGGACCTAAATCACTTTAAAAGGAGGAAAAAGAAATTCATAAAATCACAAAATGAAATAAAAAAACAAAAAAGGAAAAGACAAAAGTTGAAAATAAACAGAACATTTAATAAATCAATAAAAGTCATTTATCGTCACAAAAGTGAAAATCATCCTTTTTACATTTTAAAAAAGTGAAAACTCCTCTTTTATCCTCACAAACTGTATCTTGGTTTCCTATGAGATATTTACAGCTTCACCATTACCCTCTAGTCAAAAGTGAAACCCTATAAATAGGAGGGAAATTCAAGAGCAAAAGGACCCAAGTTTTAGGCATCTATACTATAGGCACATTTAGAGTTATCATCTCTTTTAGCATTGTTATTATAGCAAGTTTATGTCATTTTGATATCATTTTGGCATTCATTTCATGTTATTTAATATCATTTAGGTTTACATATGCACATGTTCTAGCATTTCTAGCATTATTATATTCACATAACCTGCATTTTCATATAGGTCTAGCATAGACTTTGATAAATTTGCATTCATAGCATACTCTCATTCTAGAATTGTCACTAAGATGCTTATCTGAGAGCAATCTTAGTAGTTGTAGTTAGGGAAACATGGGATGTTCATGGAGTCTTTATTTGACAATGATTTCTTGGGATTAGATTAGTTTGTTTTCATTCTATTTTCTCTTCTCTAAGGTCTCATGAATACGTGCAATTCTATCGTGTACAAATTGGTGTCCACTATGGGGCTTCATCTTAAAGCCTCTATGTTCTTTAAATTTTCTTTCTAATCTACTATTTTTCTTGTAGATCTATATTTTTTATGGTTTCTTGTGCAAATTTGACTTATTGTAGATTCTACAACATTTGGGAAGACCTATAACAACAACAGTGAACTTTTGAAGACATTTTCAAGCTCACAAACACTGGATTTGAAACTCCTCTAATGCTTCAATGATTATGAACACTATTTTAATGCTTTTGCATAGTCTTTTAATACATTTAAAGCATTTTGTAACACATTTGAAGTTTTCTATAACACATCTATTTTTTAACAGTGGATTTGCTAGATTCTGTAACACATTTGCATGTTTAAATAGTGCATTTGACTATTTAAATAGTGCATTTACACATTTCTATAATGCATATGTCATTTTCTATAGCACATCTTATCAGAGTTGTAAATTACCATATCTAACTTGTAGATCTGATTGTGGGTTGTTTACAGATCTCTATTGGGCTAAAAGGAATTAACAGATCACGAAAACTTGTGAGAAGGGAATGAAGACACTCAAAAATGTGTCTACCCTTTGCTAGCATCAAATCAAGCAAGCCTAAACCCATTTCAATTAGACTATGGAATTTCTAGATTTATAACCTAGTTTAAATAGAAAGTTTGGTTTCATTGATCTATCTAAAAGTAGGCCTATGCTCTCAACTCACCAAGTTGATTAGAAAACTAAACCTTTTTTGAGGGTCAGTAATGATCAAGCGAGGAATGAAAAAACACATAGAGTTAAGTAGGAACCTCCTATTTTTTGTAGGTTAAGGCTCATAATTAAACAATCTTTATATGTCATGTTTGGGGAGATCAAAGTAGTAGGGATATGCTCTCACTCTTTTAGATTGGTCAAACTCCCAAACCTACTTTTGATTTCTATTTTTCTTTCTTTTTACTAGCTAAATTACTTAGTCATAGAAGGGTTACCTCCCGAGATTTGCCTTAGCAGGGCCAATGAGAGAGATCACCTTCAATCTTGCATTCCCAATCAAATGCAAGCCAATCATGTTTGAAATATAGCCTTCCTCTAGTAGTCTCGCAAGAGATTGTGCCAAACCTCCATAGTGTTGGTGGGAAGTTCTCCATTACAAGAGAGGTAAATTTGAACATTGTTGGTCAACACTAAAACCCTGTAGTTATCAGCTTTATCTAGCCTTGTTAAGAAGCCATTTCTTTCATTTTCTAGGTGCGTGCAGTTTTATTTCATTGTCATTTATGTTGTTGTTGTAGTTTGATGTGTCTTATTTAATACATAATTGATTTGAATTATGAATTTAGGTTACAATACCTGGGGTAGAACCTATGGTATTGTGGCTAAGATTGAAAATAATTAAAATGCAACAATAGATTTTCTGCAAGCCAAAAGTGATCCATTCATTTCAAAAAATAGAGTTTATACAAGTTTCATGGGTCCCAAGGGTCACCATTATCACTTGGAAATGAAAATAAAAAGTCCACAAACTAATTTATTACAAAATAAACTCTAACAACTATAGAAACTATATTAAAATTTACATCTACTTGTAGAAGTTGTAACTTTTTACTCGTAGCTCGAAATAACAAATCATCAAAAAATTTGGAAATATATTCTAGAGAACTACATTTATTGTTTGACATTTTAAGCGTAGTGCTACAACTTCTTGGCACTGTTGAAGCCCATAAATGCCTCAAACACCTCCGAAAATGCAAAATACTAGAACATAGAAAATACCAAAAAAATGGATTTCAATATTTTCCCATTTTTGCTTATGCCAACATCTTCTACATCTTCCTGGACTGTGTTTTGATCAATAATAATCACAATCCTTTATATCACAATCCTTCTAAGAAAATGCAATTGCAAACTAGTACAAAACCTGATACAAACATTTTTGTATACCTAAAATAGTGCATCCAATACTTAAAACAACACATTTGACTTTTTATGTAATGCATTTTCTCCATGTAATAATGTAGTTGACTAAAAGAGAAACACATTGGAAAACTTAAACAATGCACACACCCTACAGAACAATGTCTGGCATATCATAAACTAGTGCATACAAGTTTTAAAATAGCGTATCTAAAACTTCATGTAGTGCATTTGAGGAAAATCCTAAAACAGAGGCTATCTACACTTGCAATTTTCATAAACAAACCATAGATTTCGATACCCTTTCTCTTCATTGACATTCTGCCAACTAAGGAATTATGAAATTGACTGACCATCTCTACAGCAAGCCATGTTCCAACCTGACATTAGATCTCCTATCCAATAGTTATTATTACTTCAACTTTGCATATCAAGTTAGAAATGAAAGGACACACACATTCATCCCCTACCTGACTTTGTGAAATTGAATTTATCATCATCAAAATTACCAACACTTTCTGAAGCATAGCTTGCTATCTCAATGAACTTTGGTCTAAAGGCAATCCTCATACTATCAAAATGCAAAAGAGTTAAGGGAGTCTTATCCACATCTCATGCCACTATGTAAAACCATTGTAGCTATGAAATGAAAAGAGCCTAAAAGGTCACCCATACGGGTAAGTGCTAGGATAGAAAAAAGAACTATCAAGTCTTCAAACATCATTGAGCCTATTACACCCATTGACTACTCATCAAATACCACTACGAACAAGTCACCCTTGTCCAACCAAAACTCAGAGCCTTTTAACAAAATGGGACAAGAATCTCGAAACCAAAATCGAGGACTTCCAACAAAATCCTAAGCTTATCAACATAATGAACAAAATACTCAAATGCCATAAAGAACATTACCTTCTATCATTAGCACAACAAGGTGCAAAATTACCGTCTAAATTTGACATAACAAACCTTAAGTGAGACGAAGAAGAATCACACTTGGAAGTTGTCACACAAAAACTCCAAGATTTACAATTGGAAATGGAAAGAATGAAAAGAGGGAAGATTTAACCTATCGAATTCAACCTTGAGAAGGCATGTCCCCTCCCATTTGACAAAAGTGTTACCTTCACACCCTTTCCATAGAATGTGCAACTACCAAAATATGATAAGTATTTTGGGACATCTGATCTTCAAGATCATCTTAGACAATTCTATACTTAAAGTATGGAATTTTTCCGTGACACAACCTACCTGATGCATCTATTTCCCAGAAGTTTAGGAGGGAAAACCATGTAATGGTTCTCCAAGCTACCCTCTAAAATCAAGTCCTTTGATCAATTGGTTTTAATTTTTATTACACAATATTCATACAATATTGAAATAGAAGTTACCATGATTGATTTGTGCAACATGAAGCAACTCCTCGAAGAGTCCTTTAAAGTTTTCTTGCAAAGGTGGAGAAACATTTTTGCTAAATACCACTGAGACATCCCAGACAAGAAGAAAATGAACATATTCATTAATAGCCTCTCGAAGCCCATGAACTACTAGCTCCAACTTCAAGGGCCCAAAGACTTCAAGACAACTTTAGAAAATATTGCTAAAGTAGAGGAATCCTTGATAAACAATGACATTATTAAGCTATCAAAAGATGGCAAAGGTTTCTTGAATAACTCCACATAGATGCATAACTCATCTGATCGATTAGCTGATAAACAAAAATTGTGGTGGAGAAATAACAACAAAAACATAGTCAATGATGGGGACGTTGAGACAAATCATGTTAAAACACAACCTTTCCCCCATCCAAACCAGTAATATCTAGCTATCAATAATACCAATATAAATACTAGACAAAACCTACCCAAATTGAATATTTCACTAAGTGGGTCAAAGCGGCACCACTTGCAAACTCTATTAGAAAAAAAATCTCTTCATTCATACTGAACCATATCATTTGTCAATTTTGCATACCTCATGCCATCCTAACAAATAATGCCTTGTATTTTAAAAATCAAACAGTTGACAAGTTATGTGAGAAGTTTCACATTATACACCATTCATTGTCAATCTACTACCCCCAAGGCAATGGTCAAGCAGAGGCCACCAATAAGACCATCATCAACAATCTCAAGAGAACTATCAATGATATCAGTAGAGATTGGCACTTACAACTCAACCATGTCGTATGAGCCTACAGGACAAGTCTTTGAACGCCTATGAGTGCAACACCCTTCTCTCTAGCTTATGGTAGTGAGGTCATTCTTCCTTTAGAGGTTGAGATCCCATATTTGAGAGTCACCCTCTATGATATCCTATTAGATTAATACTATAGAGTAGCCCATTTAGAGCAACTAGAACTCTTAGAAGAACATAAGCGTACAACACATGAGCATCTCAAAGTATATTAGAATAGGTTGTCCAAACACTACAACAAAAAGGTCAAACCCCATGTCTTTTAAATTGGAGACTTAGTCCTCATAGAAAACCCTAAGAATCAAGTAGCTAGGGAAAATAGAGGAAAATGGGAGGCCAATTGGATTGATCCTTACATTATCACAGAATCCTTTAGGACCAGTACCTATAGACTTTCCAATTGTGATGGAGAAGAACTAGCAGAACCCATCAACAACATCCATTTCAAGAGATTCTATGTCTAAAACTTTGAGGAAGCCCCTTATTACTGAAAAATAAATCAAAAATCAAAAAACCAAAAAACATTCAAAAAAAAATTGGTACAAAAGGAATGAGAAGTATCACCTTTGGTTTAAAAAGAGTGAGAGATAACACCTTTGAACTTCCCTAAACAACACAAGTCCTTCAATGTGATAATACAATAGGAGATGGCTCAAACAATCCTCTCTGAGACAAATTTTTCTTGTTTATGACTTCATCTCATCACACTATCGAGCATAGTTGCGTTAATTTTACACATACCCAATTGAGAAACACTTGTGTATTATAGTTCAATAGTTTCTTGGCATCAAACATAGTTCACAATAGTAGAGACAACCAGCAAATGAACAACAAAGAGAAGAAAAGCAACATAAAGGAAACATGGAGTCTGATTATGTTCTAAGATATCATAGACATGAATTGTTGGAAAATCACTACACATCTCAAATATTTGTCATAGCCAATAGCTCTTGCCATCCATTTTAGTCTTCATAAAATCCATTTAAAGTTCCAAACATTCTTTTTTGCCTTCATTGTCTCAAATGTAGCACTCTGAGTTCCTTTTTAGCCTTTACAAATAGCTTTTGGTCTCCTTGACTCTTTATGTGTTCCAACAAGCCCCGATTATCTCCATATTCCAAAAAATCTCACTCACATCCTCCTTCACCTACCACCAAATCAAAAATTGTCAAAAACATTCAAAAATTATCAAAAATTGTCAAAATTTGGTAAAAACATTCAAAAAATGTCAAAAATTATCAAAAAAATTCAAAAATTTGTCAAAAACATTCAAAATTTTTCAAAAATTGGCAAAAACATTCAAAATTTGTCAAAAACATTAAAAATTTGCCAAAATTTATCAAAAACATTCAAAATTTGTCAAAAATCATCCAAAACATTCAATTTTTTTGAAAATTATCAAAAATTATCAAAAAAGGCTTTAAAAATAGTCAAAATATCTCAAAAATTGTCAAAAAAAACTTAACTCTCAAGCCAACCAATAAAAAATTCATCCCAAATGGGCTATTTAATTTTGCATAAATTATTTTTGTATTTTTGAAACCGATGATCCATTGTTTTCATGTCGAACTGTGTCTATCTATAATTGATATTCCTTTAGGACAAGTTTGCATACCTCGACTGGTTTTATATGAAATCAATGGTGAGGCCCACTACATTGAAAAATATTTTAATATTTTAGAACACATTTCTTGCCCTATTACCTTTGGCAAAAACACATAAACAAGAGCATCCATTAATTAAGAAGTGGCGTAGTTATGTCTTAAAACATCTCTTTGGGCTTTGGAAAATCTGACACAATGCAGATGGTTGAAGAGGTTCTATTAGTGTGCCTTTTCTTTCCTCCTTTCAGGGAAAACAACTCTTGATGGATTTCCAATCTTATTTATGTTGCAAAGACCATGATTGATCTAGCAATTTTTCAACAAATATATTAATGCTATCCCAAACGACCCAAATATCCGTCTGACTTTTTCATCATCATCTCACAGGGGCTCAAAATAAGTAAATGCATGCTTGAAAAATCACAAGGTCCTCAAGCATCTTTTTTTAGGCCGCAAGTACCTTTTCCAAGGCCCTTGGTGACTTTTTAGGCCCTCAAGCTCCTTTTTAGGACCCCAAGCACCCTTTCGAGCCCCCAAACACCTTTTTCAAGGCCCCTCTAACACCTTTTAGGCCCAAACACTTTTTTTTAAGTCTCAATTTCACCTTTTCAAGCCCAAACACCATTTTCAAGGACCTGTTAGCACCTTTTTCAGCCATCAAAGTCTCCTATAGGCCCAAATGCCTTTTCATAGGCACCACAAGTCTTCGTCTCCACACACACCTAGAGAAAAATTTGACCATTGGCCCTAAGCTTGTCTATAAAGACTATCAATATATACCGAATGGTGCCTTGTCATTCGTGGTTTAGCACTTCCTACTTTTCCCACCTTGTGCACCATGACTCTCAAAATGTTACACAAGTTTGTACTCATCTTTCATTGAGAGCCCACATCAACATTCAGCTACCACACATAAGTGAAGGTTAATATTACTCTAAATATCTCATCGTTCCCATTTTCATGGTTATTGATGACCTTCCAAATATTTGCAAAATGCTAGAAACATCCAAATATTTCAAACAAAATTTCATAAACATCCAAATATTCCCAAAAATGCCTAAAACATCTCAACAAAATATCAAAAATAGAAATGAAAATGTTTACCCGACATTTTCAATCACATTGTTCATTAACATGAGCTACAGTTACCCCTTTTCCTTGCTACAAAAATAACACACTTTTTATTTTATTATGATTGCAACAATAATATTACATTCAAAATAACATCTGGTGGATCGTTTATTCTGGCCTCCCTTAGGGAGGTGGTAAGATAGGATATCCGATTAGGGGCATTTCCCCAAACCCAGTTCCAAATGATGAGGCCCCTGCTGCTGATCCTCCTTGCTCCCACATAGCATCCATGGGGATCAAAAATCTCCCACCATGCAATTGACCATTCAATAATTGTGTAAATTCCCTTTCCACAAACTAAGTCTCTCGTCAGTTCTCATTAGGGATTGACTGATGATAAAGCCTCATATAATAGGTGGCTTCCCATTGCACTTTCATAGTCTATTGCATATCCACGAACACGTTCTCCACTAGCTTATTTATTCTCGATATTGTGATTGCTTGTTAGGCCACATCCCACTCCTATTTCATCTGATCAGTCATCATTCTCTAGTGCTCCACATCCGCTTTCACTTCACTCAATCAATGTTGCAAGTGCCTCACCTTTGACTCGCTCAATGCTAACTACTCTTGCAACTACAGTGACAAGGTGTTTAATTTTGCAATTGCCTCTCTAAAAGACTTGGACTCCACCTACAGTAACACCAGTTCATTTTGTGTGCTTTCCAAATCCACTTGTGCCATCCCCAAAGACTCCTGTGACCTCGGTGCTAATGCTCGTTTAACGTGAGTCCCTGTGTCATTTCCCTCTGCTTGAGACCATTCCACCCATAATTCTACTTCCATCGACCGCACTTGAGCCTATTCTGTATTCACCACTGCCTGAAGCCACCTTGCTTTTGCTTGTGCTCCATCCTTGTGAGCTTCCTCAATCAATCCTAGAAAAATATGACTTCCTACTCTGCATTCTCCACCCAGACTCTCTCCATGACCAGTATTCTTCGTAAATCCTCCACTTCACTTGTCATTTATGCTTTGCCACCTACCTTCAATTGTGACTTCATCACACTCAATCCACCGTCCCCCTCTTTCATTGACTTTTGTCCCAGAATCCTCATTGTGCTCATCACCTCACCCATACTAACATCCTCTATCACTCTTTGAGTTTTTCTTGCAGTCTTCTCTGAAGATTATATCTCCCTTGCCTCCATCACTACTTTTGACACACTCTTCATCACTCCAGGTAGACTATTCTCCACCTATGTCATTGGTTCATCATGGAATACCACTTGCAATACCTATTGCACTGCACTCCCTGACAACATCATCAATGCTAAAAATGGCATTTCTTCCACCCTGACTCTCAAACCCTCGGGTTGTGTTTGTGCCAGCCTCGCATGACTTGATTCATTACACTCATGAACTAACACTTGGAACTTAGGTTGATACACTAGTTCACCGAAGGTCCACCAAATGAATTGTTCCCTCTACCCTTGCCTCACCCATCCTCCCTGGCTAACATCACCTTCTTGTTGCAATTGATCTGGTGAGTTAGACATGCTTTTAACCACACACTTACTAGACCTTCCAAAATAACTCATTAGATACACTATCTCCTTCACTATACCTCCTTTCATGGGCACATTCCTCATCTATTTATAGTCATCAGTTGCCATGCCTTACACTTTGCTTGCCTTACCATGCATCCACTCTATGCATTTTGCCTCACCAACACCATGTACACTTTCTACTCGGCTTTGATATTCAGACACCCTAATCCCCATCGACACATATCTTCCTCCACAATTTCCATGATCTTGGTATTGAATTGTCATTAACACATCCCATGCTTTATTACCAAACCCCTATACCAGTTGCATCCACCAAGGATGGAACAAACTTGACACTATTGCACACAACTGTCAACACTGTTGGTCTACAAATCAGGATTTTCCTACTATTATGAGCTTCTAGTACCTTGATGATGTACTTGACTAGAGGTACCAAGATGGAGCCATGATATTTTATTTGTCTTTGGTTTTCACTATTTTTCTCCAATGATCCTTTTATTTTACGCATTATTGGCGTCCACTTGTAAGTGCCTCCTCTCATATGGAAGGCCATGTGTACCTTGACTAATTTTGCATGATATCTTAGGTGAGGTTCTTTATTTGACATGTGTTTTTTTGTGTGCATGTCTTCATTTACTCTGGCTATAGTTTTTGTTCTTAATGGTTGTCCTATCTATCATGTACATTATTTTTGGTCATAATTCTTGGCGTGATATGGTATTCATATAACCATGGTTGAGCTAGTGGTGATTGTACTATGCCACCTTTTTTTTAATAATTTAGGTGCTCAATGATGACATTCAATTTGTATCTCTTTACCCAAAGTGCTAGTTAGCTACATTCATCTAGTTTACATTTCATCTTGGGTTCCTTAAAAACAAATGATTGGCACATAAATCGAGATTATACAAGTGAGATTACACAACATCATTCAACAAACTGGCAACACAATTTAGGACTAGCTATCAAAAGGAAGACAACAACACCAACATCAAAGCAAGCTTTTAACACTCCACTATTGTGGACTTTGTCTCATTGCATTACACTTCATTATCGCATTATATCCATTCCATCTATTCCATTGTGTGACCTTCAAATCTCAAACAATTTTGGTCACTATTTCCTCTTATCACATTCCACTCCCTCATTATGCCACATCCCTCATATCATCCATTGCATTACATGACCTTCGAATCTCAAACAATTTTGGTCACTACTTCCTCTTATCACATTTCATTCCCTCATTATGCCACATCCCTCATATCATCCATTGCATTACGTGACCTTTGAATCTCAAACAATTTTGGTCACTACTTCCTCTTATCACATTTCATTCCCTCATTATGCCACATCCCTCATATCATCCATTGCATTATGTGACCTTCGAATCTCAAACAATTTTGGTCACTATTCCCCCCTAGTGCACCTCTTTTACTCTCACTATTCATCACATTCTTTATATTCACTATTCTCACTAGGGTCTTAAGTTTCCTTTGTGGCTTTTGAATCTCAAATGTTGAGTTACATCTCCTTGTATCAATTTACCACTAGCATCATTTTTATGATATTTCTCATTGCATCCTCATTTCATTCATTACATCATATCTCATTTATGCATTTTATTACTTAACATTTCATTCACACATCTCATTAGCACATATATGTCCTTTATCTACTTCATTTTTACATTCATTATCCACATATCATGTTAAGCATCTATACACTCCATTACTCATTCACATTACATCCACATCTTAAACTATCATATTAACTAAATCATAACATCACATACAGCCATCCATAACATCAAATATATATAACACATGATACAAAAAAGTGCATAAGTTTGAACATTAAAAGCTCACATACTCATATATCAAAAAGATTGAATCATCAACATCAAAAGGTCCAAAGGTCATCAACATCAACATCAAAAGTTCATCATTATAAATCACATCCATGATAAGCCAATAAAATGCCATACAAAATGATACACAAATCAACCCTATGTCTCACCACCTCCATCATCTGTATGTGTCTCATCTAGAGGTCCCTAATCATTGGGGACACTCCTCCCATTGGCAAAAGGTATGTGAACCCACCTCTATCAATCACCTATCAATCAACTGCTAATAATTTATCAATACTCTCCAATGGCCATAGGTACAATCCCCAAACCATGAGCTTTCTCCCACGTACCTATTTTGTCAAACAATCGAACAATGACATCAATTTTTCATCACAAGTGACCATCCTATATCAGTCAAATATCAACATCTATCCATTTAGCTAATGGTTTTATCTTGAACCTAGTACTTGTCCTACTCTATATCTTGAGATAGACATATTAGTTTTCCCTACTCTGTATCATGAGGGGGACACTACTTTCTATCTATCCAACATCACCTGATTGATTTTACACATCACTTTGTTGAAACACATTATTGAACCTATTATTTGTTCTACTCTATATCTGGAGATGAACATTTTAGTTTTCCCTTCTTTGTATCTTGAGAGGGGGCACTTTTGTCAATTTATCCAATATCATTTGATTAGTTCTACACATTACTTTGTGACTACACATTCCATATCAATTGTTCTCATCAACCTTTTTAGAAATAAAATTGGAATATCCTTATTTTTGCACATTAATTTTTCCAATTTCATTTTTTAGGGGCAGTATACAGGGGCATCAAAAAAATTCAAAAATAAAAAATGTTCTACCCTAGCCAAAATTTCAACATCAAATCAAACTGGAGCATCCAAGCAAGCTATCTTAAACAAAGGATTTTAAAACATCACAATATAAAATCAAACATCACATCATCAGTAATCAAACATCAAATTATCAACTATCAAGCATCATAATCAACCTTGAATCAATAAAACATCATCAACCAGACAATCAGACAACGAAATTGGCTAAAATCAGAAAATCAAGACAATCTTTGAACTAATATGCTTCGCATATTAGCTCAAAGAGGGGCATTTGTAGACACCTAAAAATTGGCAAAGACCTAAAACAATGTATATTTTGATCAAACAATGCAAATTAAGGATAAAATCGAAGGAAAACAACAAACTTTTAAATCAATTGTTACATCAAGTCATTAATCAATCAAATCACCTATCAAAACAAAAAGGAACTAAATCACTTTAAAAAGAGGAAAAAGAAATTCATAAAATCACAAAATGAAATAAAAAAGAAAAAAGAAAAAAACAAAAGTTGAAAATAAATGGAATGTTTAATAAATCAATAAAAGCCATTTATCCTCGCAAAAGTGAAAATCCTCCTTTTTACATTTAAAAGAATTGAAAAATTCTCTTTTATCCTCACAAACTAAGTCTATTGGACTCTTCCTCTTGGTGTCTTATGAGATATTTACACTTTCACCATTACCCTCTAGTCAAAAGTGAAATCCTGATCTTTACCCCAACCCCTTCTAAAATCCTATAAATAGGAAGGAAATTCAAGAGCAAAAGGACCCAAGTTATAGGCATTTGCACTATAGAAACATTTAGATTATCATCTCTTTTAGCATTGTTATTATAGTGAATTCATGTCACTTTGATATCATTTTAGCATTCATTTCATGTTATTTAATATCATTTAGTTCTACATATGCACATATTCTAGCATTTCTGCCATTATTATATTCACATAATCTGCATTTTCATATAGATCTAGTGTAGACTTTGATAGATCTATATTCATAGCATACTCCCATTATAGAACTATCACTAAGATGTTGGTCTGAGAGAAATCTTAGTGGTTGTAGTTAGGGAAACATGGGATGTTCATGAAGTCATTATTTGACAATGATTTCTTGGGTTTAGATTAGTTTGTTGTCATTCTATTTGCACTCTGCTCTAAGGTCTCATAAATACACAATTCCACCATGTACAGTAATTATTAATAAAATTTAACATCTTTAGTTGCAATTGGTGTAACCTTTGTGTTATATTTTTTTAGTATGCAGAACGTCATGGTGATGGAGTCGAGCATGATGTTAGTGTTGAGCATGTTGAGGTTGGGGATGAACAAAATGTGATAGTAGATGATGTGGCACTATCAAGCAAAGAAAAATCCCTGATATGTTCTTTATATTAATAAAATGTTTATAATATTTTAAAAATGTTTAGAATTAAACCCATTTATTTCTTATTGCAAGGGCACATCATCCTTGTCCTCAAAAAAAGAAGAGGAAGCCTCATGTCATAACATTGGAACCACAAGAGCCATAGGAGAATGTCAAAGATAGTCACAATGTACCTAATGCCTTTATCTTCGACAAAAGAAAAAATAAAAGAAGAAATGAATGTTAAAAACCTTGTTTGATGAGGAATGTGTTGATGATTTTTTTATGAATATTTCTTATTAATGAATTTTATGTCATGTTATTGAATATTGTTATGTGATTATAATGATTGACATGTTCACGAATTATTGATGAATGTTCATACATATTAATGAATTATATGTCATGTTAATGAATGTTATGTAAATATAATGATTGATGTGTTCACTGATTATTGATGAATGTCTATACGTATTAACTAATTGTATGTCATGTTAATGAATGTTATGTAATTATAATGATTCAATGGTATAGTTCTTAAATGAATGAATGAAATATTTACTTAGTTGTTAATGGGGAATTTAGAGTGATTATAGGGGGGGAGGCCAAATGAGCTTCCACCTTCACGTGTTTGGCCTTGTTAAGTAGAGAATATGAAAGGATTCTCGAAACCAAGTAAATCTCAAACTAAACCTATCAAAACTAAACACCAATATATGGTCCCATTATTGAGTGGTTGGAAAACTTCACCATAGTCACTAACAACTTTCATTTCTTCCATGCTGATGTAGATGTTTCTGATTGACTCCTTTGGTCATTACTAAACTCCACCTAACACACTTTTCTCAACTTTATAATGAGGCACTTTACAACACCCAAAAATTGCCTTCCTTTTCGAACATGGTTTCTCTGTCCTAAATTGCTTGAATCTGATCCTTTCTTTTCAAGGTCTTAGAGGAAGTTCAATAAGGTCTAAAAAACTTTTTTTTTATGTATAATGAATAATCAAAATGACCCCAAAATCCCTTTCTCTACTGATTTCTAGATTGGTTGGTTACTTCCTAGTAGCCCTTTGCAATTAGCCTCCAAACAAGGTTTTTGGGCTTTAATTTGAAAATTTTATTAACAACCTACCAACCTATTCACCATTTAGGATACTTATTTCAACACTACATAATATTTTAGAGGTTTGACTTTCCAACTCTTTATGTTCAATACAAATCCCAAAATGAAGGGTTTCTAAGGGTTTTGAAGCCTTTCTTGGCTATATGCATCAAATGAATTTGTAAAACCCTTTAATGGAATAGTGGAACCTTCCCCTTTCTATGTAAGAACCCCCTTTCACTTCTCTTTCATTTTCAAAAGAAACCATGCAATTATCTTGCTTCCTATACATTTGGCAGGCACATTTCTTCATTCATCTCTAGCCAGATTGACCATCAACTCACCTAGGGCTTGCTAGAAAAATTTACAAACTAACTATCACTAACTCCAACATTTTGCATCTTAAATTGGACTAAGTATACCTCATTTCTCCAAGGTTTCATTATTTTTCAACCGTGGTGATAAGAGTTAGACTGCAGTTGTAAAAACTGTCTAGTTACAAGGAAAAACTAGTAGCACTTAGCAATTTGAATGGAATATATACAAAACTCAATGGAGGGAAAATAAGGCTTGTAGAAGAACAATGATAAAAATAATATCTAACTTCTATTTAACAATAAACTTTCTCATTCAATCACAAAAACACATGAATAGCAGGTGAATACAATATTTTGACTATCAAAAACTCGGTTTGAGCAAATTCTTGTCTCCGGCTCATACAACTACCTTTGAAAAGGCTTATATGTGATTTCAATATGATTACCAACTTAAATAAGGTGAAAAATAACTATTATTTCAAACATCCTACCTATTTTCCAAAGTTGCAACATTGCAATATTTCAATTTTTGTAATTTTTGCAAAGTTGACAATTGCATGACAAAATTTTTGCTTCCTTGCCACCAATGGAGGAAAAATGCATGTCTTATGGTATTTCAAAACTTATTACACTTCACTCCACCTTTATTCATTCTTGTGACCATATTGTGGTCTTTTGATGACCTTTGACCACTTAGGAAGCTCTTTGAAAGTTTGACAAAGAAAATGAATGCAATGAATGCATATGCAATATAAACCAAACATTTAGGTAAAAGCACACATTTGGGTTGTTGAGAAACCCTTATTCCATATCTATGACCCAAAATTGAGTCTTTCAAGACAAAAATGGGGTGCTCTTGCACCATTATCCCCCACAAAGGAAGCAATTGTCATGGGACAACAGGGTAAGTAGTTTAGGATTGATTCTTCTCTTCTTGAAGTTAGTTTTAAGGATCCAAGTAGCCTCATTATTAGGTTTTTCCTTCCACCTTATAAGGTAATCCATGCATGTCTTGTATCTTTTTGTTTCACAATCCTTGAACTAAGAATCTTTTTAGATTCAAGGGGTTTGTCCTTTTTCTTTAGCAACTTGTCAATGATTTGAGAGAGGTCTAAATCTACTTGTGAGATGGATAGAATGGACCCTTTATACATTGTTAAATCTACCACATTGAATGTAACTAGAATCTATGATGACTTTACATACCTTGTTGAGAATCTTGCAATTAATATTGATAATTTTTTTGTCTTCCATTTTTATTTCATAGCTATCTAAAGCAATTGAAGCAACATTTAAACTCTTCATTGCATTTGCATCATACACTTTGTTTTTAGTTTGTGAGTAATCCTGTTAGTGAACATATTCAAGATAAATTGGAAATTAATATGTTGGATATCCTTTACTATTTATGTTTCAAAGAAAAAATAAAATATTATTCTTGAGTGGACTAAATTAAGGGAGATAGTATTAGATGTTAACTGTGTCAATCTCTTGGTTTTATTCAATGTAGAAGAGGCCCTAGTTCAATATGCAATCTCAATTGATATGTATAGGACATCAGGTGGAGCTGAAAAATGCAACATGTTTGCATTTTTTTATAGGTCATTAATGTAAACATGGTGTTTTTTTTTCAACTCCACCTATTTTCCATGCATATGGAACGTTGTTGCATGTGCGTTCTCGATTCAGAGTGGTTAAATCTTATATTGGATGGGAGGGAGAGAAGCCAAAGACATATGGTTTCTTTAGTTGCTATAGAAAATGATTCTTCACTATTTACATTGTAGTTCTATCGCTAAGTTCCTTATTTTGACTATTGCTACATTCTACATTTTGATGTTATTAAAATTAATGTTTGTTTCCTTTGTTGAAATGTGTCATTCCTTCATTCACTATAATTGATCTCTGCTAATTGCAACCCTATTGGTAATATGTTGATCTTAGTCTTCTTAAAGTTGTTGTTATAACACTATAGATCCTAATATGCATATAGCACACTCACCAATACAACAAAATTGGAACATATCTTGAAACTTTTCAACCTCTTTTGTAACACTAATTGATCATGATTTCATTGTATTTGGTTGCAAGTTACCGAGCAGCAAAACTGAATGAAAAATTGAGGTTTTAGGGTAAAGAAAGAATCTCTCCATCATTTGAGGGTAATTCCATGTAAGCACTGAATCTATTTATGGTTTGAATCTATAAGGAAAGTATTGATGACAATATTTTTTTAAGATTCCTGCATAATGTTGTTTTGTTACATGTTTGGTATTGAATGAGGGACATCAATTGATGATCTTCTCCTTCTTATTCCAATTGGATAGAATGTTATTAAAATTTCTCTAATTGTAGTAATCTATAAAGGATACTATTATAATATAAAAATATATGGTTGATCCCCCCTTGAACAGCATTTGAATCCCATCTTATATGTTGCAAGGATGCGAAGAGATGCACCTCTCCAAGCATAGATTGGTTGGTTATATGTGGGTGTTACACACAATGTTTAAATAAGGATAATTTCTCAACTATTTGTAAGATACAACTTCTCACATCATCTATTATTACCAATGTTATTGTTCAAAACTCAACTCCTTAAACATCAAGCACTCAAACTTTGATCAGTCCATCAACTATTGATCATATTGCAAGGTCCAACTTTTGAACTCAATCAAAAAAATTTATTACACTCTCATCATGATACATCTTTTCCTTCCCTATGTCCACACCCTTGGGTTGTTCAAACACAATATTTTCCATCCTTAATGCCCATTGACAACTACCATCACTATCAACATGTAGACAATAAAATGTAACTTTCCCTCTCTTCCAACCAACCCACATTACATCTTTTCATTTGTCCAGTCCTTGGATCAACCCTTGACCCTTTAGTCCTTGATTCTCTTTATGCCTAAGGATGTTACTTGTGACATACCCTTGAACTAATATCTGATACTAAACCCACAATAGCATCCTTAACTTTGTCAAACTTATGACAACCAACTACACATGTGGAATGTCACTCACCAATCAAACTAGAAAATGTATTCCCCCACTCTTAAATCAATAGGGACACTTACTCCCCATAGCCCAACAATTTCCTTACCTTGGATCATCAAAAAAATAGGATTCTTACACTCCTAATTCTGCCAGCATGACATTCACCAATTACCTTGGATCACCAAACAAGTGGGATTCTTATGTTAAAAAAAAAAAAAAAAATTAAACCAAGGCTATTGTCAAAGTTTCAATGACCATTAGTTAATCTATCAATGGTCATTATCATCAATGACATGGCAACATTGTTAGAATCTCATAGGATTCTGATGACATTTGGTTGACGTTTCAACAAGGCCTATCATCAATGGCATGGCAAGCTCATTGATAAAGGTCTCCTAATCATTAAAATTTCAATGTTTGCTAGTAATGGTTTGATGCCAACTCATGACAAAGATTGGGATATTTTTTATGGGGTTGTCCATTGATATATGGACTACCATGGATTTCTTCAAAATTTTGACAAAATTATAGCGAACAAATTTTTCGACCATTGGTGGTCAAAATTTTGAGCAACCCTCGTCAAGTAAATAGGTGCAAATTTACTAGTGTAAGGAGTGCCCCCCTCATTGTAAAATCATCTTTTTTTGTATGTTAGAAAGCTCTACCGAACTTGTGGAAGCATAACTTTGATTATGTAATATGGATTTGGGAGGAAAATGAATCAAAGAAGAAATTGGATTTGAAGCTTTAACTGGAAGTAATTGTGATAGAGAAAATTTAGAAGCTTTGGCTATAGTTTTTGCCTATTGTCTTTGATTCATGTTATTATTGTGTGTTCAATAATAGATCATAGTGAGTTAAGAAGCAATCAAAGCTGAAGCTTTGATTGGGAACAGATGTGGTAATATTTAGACTAGAAGCTTTGATTGTATCTTGTGTTACCATCTCAAATTCATGAAAATAGTTAGAATTTCCCTACTTCTAGAAGTCTTTTCACCCCAATGGTAGACATTTTTCTTATAGAATAGATTAAAACTAAAATTAAGTTATAGAATAGAGATCGTTTACTTTTGGAAGTCATTGTGCCCCAATGGTAATGATTTTTTCTTACAAATTAGACAAACAAGACTTAGAGCCAAACTGGTATGCTTTCAATTAACCTTTGAGTTGGTGTTGGTTTATGGGTATCATTGTTTTCAGCTAGTAGATAGAAATGTAGCTAGAGATTTCATCTTGCCAATTACTCGCTCCATAGGTAAGTGGATTCTTTCTTGAAAGTTAAGAGGAAAGAATATTGGTAAACACCTCATACGAATTTCTCAACTTATTGCTTACCTTGAGTTGATCTAAGGAATGGTAAGAAGGGGGAGCCTTCCCTTTAAGGTAGGAGAGACTTTGTCTCATACGTTGTGGTTGGTAATCCTATTCTACAACTAAATTTTCACAAAACTATTAGTTGCAAAATATCCACCCAAAACTATTGGCACTCTCATTATGTGGATAGTATTTCTTAATGAAATGTACATTTACATTGTGGATTTATGTTCATGAATAGCAATGGAGCCAATGATTTTATTGTTGCCCATGCAACCTTTAGCTAGTGTTTTTCATTTGTTAATAAATTCCTTTGTTGTGATGAATTAGAGAAAGAATCAGCCTTGAGCTATTTGCATCATTTTGTCTCATGTGCACACACTTTCCATGGCTATACAATTTGATGAATTCAACATCTTTCAATTTTTATTGATTTCCTTTGACGATTACATCATTGGAGTTTAGGATGCACTTCTCCTGATTTCATTAGCTTATTCTTGATCCCTTTTGAAATTTTAATTCGTAGAAGCATTATTGATTTGACATATGCCCATTAGGAATTTCATTTTCAACAATTTCCTTTAATTTATTGTTACCCTAGCTCTATTATTTGATTTTGAACAAGTGGTTAGAATAGGCATTCATATAGTTACATTGTTAGAATTTGCATTCATCATAAAATTTAAAAAATACAAAAATACATTGGATTGTGGTCACATTTTTGTTAAGTTTTGGAGAATTTAAAGACACCAGCAAAGGCCTCCTTGTGAGCATTCACATTTATCTTCAATTGAGCTACCCAACAGGTTGAAAAACAACAATCTAAAATCTTTCAGTTGGTTACCTTCATCAACTTTTCAAGAGAGAGATTCACAATAATTTGTGTCATTGGCATCATCCAAAATAATTTCTCAACATTCCCAAATCCATATTGACATAGCTATCAATCAAAAAGAATATGAAGCATTTTAGCAAGCTTCTAAGAACCTATTCTTTGTTTTTGTGCAATATGGATAACAATCAACTCTAGCTTTTTTCTATAGAATATGTTATGTCATGAAAAACCTAAAACTGACCTTCATAATTATCAACCTTATTAACTTCAAAACCAAAAGATAAGTTGATAAATATGGATCAAAGAATAAATACTAGAGTGTCTTAAGAAATACACTATTTAAATGTCCTAGTCAAAATTTCCCAATGCAAGTGAAGTCTAATACTTGACTAGTTTACCAATATTCACTTAGCACAATGAGATTGTACTCAATATACTCAAAGTATGAAGAAAGTCATCATGAACTTAAAAAGGTAGGATTAAATTGATACTTACAATGCTTCTAGAATGCATATGTTATGATTAGATCTACTTTAACTTCCAAATTATCGTACTATATTTAAACATGCCAATCCATAGATGTGACCTACATTGCAACATCAATATATATGAGCCTATGTAGAGACTCAGTAAGGTGCCCAACTTTACCTTGACAAAAATTTGTATTCATTAATTTACAAATGCTCCAAGGTAAGATAGATGAAAGAACAAACCAAAAAATGTTACACCACTTGCTGCTAGAGACAATAGAACTAGTAATAATGTAATCAAATTAGAAGTCTCTATCAAGATTCAACCCAAAAAGATTCTATATTTCCTTAGAAAAAATGAAGTCAAATAAGACATGATGGATAGACTCAAATTGCTTGCTAATAGAACATATATTAGGCTCCCCACCCAACTTTTCAAAGTGCAATATGTGCAGAAATAGTTGGCACAAAAAGAAAGAAAGCTTAGAGTCAATAGGTCTTACCCAAAAATTAGATAGGATCTTCTTCCATTTTCAAACACTCAAATATGATTCATGTCTACTGTTTAATCACATTTTCATACTAACACATCTTATTTTATCATTTCACTAATTTTGAATTTTTGGCCAACTTGATTATCATTGAGCATATTTTGACAATATCCTTCATCATTCACACCCCCCTTTCAATTCAATTACATATCATTTCAGAATCAATTCCCATTTTATCTAAACTTATTGGAATCAACCCTAAATCATTTCAACATCATCAGAATCTCATCCAATCAACCCTAAACCATTTCAATATCATCAGAATCCTTTCTAATCAACCCAAAATCATCCCAAATCAACCCTAATCAATTTGAAACATGTCAAATATCCCAAATCAATCATTACTTATCCAACCCTATGAATTTTTGTGTCCCTCGGTGCCTTGTCAATCTATCAAACCTATCAAATCCAAACTTAGCATTGCCATGTCCCTCGATGCTAGGTCAATCTATCATTTTTATCATTTGATCATTGACATTGTCAAGTCCCTCAGTGTCAAATCATGAAATTATCTAATGAATTTAATAATGTTAACATTGTTCATTGATGTTATCATGATCAATCTTATCAATCAACTTCAATCCTATGGAATTTACAATGTATGTTAAATGTCACACATTCTTAATCCATGTCATATATCTTTGACATGTTATCAATCTCAATCACTCAATCAATTTGATCATGGCTTTGATCTATCCACCATTATCTTAGTTGATCTACATAATTATTACATTTCATCAAAAGGTTAATCCTACATTTATTTTATCAAATTGGCCAATCATTTACTAATTTGTCCTATAGGATTAGATAACCCATAATATATTCCTATGTCACTTCAATCATTGTCCATCCCATTTTACTAATTATTCTTGTTAACCTACATTTTCAATTAATTAATATTTATTAATTAATTGGTTCATCTTTGCAAACTATGGGATTTCTCAATTTCCAAAGTCCTATCTTTCCATTTCTAATTTCTAATTTACTAATTTCTATTTGTGTGGAATTATGAATTTTTAATTGAAATATTCCACCTTGTCTTGACACATGGACATAATACATCACATACCCTCTTTCTACACTTGGCTAATATGTGTCATATTTGACATATATTTTTCCTTACACATGGTCCTATAATAAGCCACATTCATTATAGATTATTTTGTACAAGTGGCTTTGATGTGTCATATGTATGTCATAGATTCTCTTCCATATTTATCCATGTTGACTTTTATGTGTCATAGAATCCTATAGGTAGCATATTGTGTCATATTTGTCATATATATTCTAAGGAATATTGTGCCACGTTGCACACTCAAATTGACAAATGTCCATCTCCTCATTCATGTCTTACCTCTTGCATTTTGGTTATAAAATAAGTTATCTTACACTCATTTCAATCCTTAACATCTATATTCTTGTGAATTAAGTCTGAACCACACTTCTAGTATTCTTGATAGAATTAATCCCTGTTGAAGTTGATGAAAGATCAACCCCACAGATCCCAAGAATTTCCTGCATCCAAACACCTATCACAGAAAGAGAGAAGCAAAAGCTATGGAGGCTGGAATTGTCAAATCCATAGATGAGACATTCTTGATGAGCATAAAATAGATTGCTATTATCAACAATGAATTACTTAATTACAAAGAGAGATTATCCTAAAGGAGATTGAAACCCTAAAAAAAATCAAACCTACGTTGCATAATAATAATTAATAAAAGAATTAATTATTATATGCCTAAAGTTTAGCTTAAGTAGACTAGAGTTAATTATAAAATATCTAATTACTCTAACAACCCCCTTAAGATAAACTTAGGGAGTAGCAAAAAACCTAGAAACTACTACGGAAAGAAGATTTGGGTCCCGACAACAAAGCCTGATGAGGTACCCAAGCACAACCAATTCTCTAAAAAGAGGAGAAATAGAGAAAACCACATGGGAAAACCCTACTCCAAAAAGAGATGGAAATAATGTTGAAAGAAACTAGTGAAGGATAGAAGAAGCCTCCAAACTAGGAAATGTCCTAGAAGATAGGAACAAAAGATGATCATGAAGAACACCACTGAAGCATGTAGAAGCTGCAAAGTGTTGTCAAAAGTAACTAGTGATCTGAAGAACCTCCACAGAAATAGAACCTGACTAGGTAGAGAAGACTATAATATACATTGAATCAGGAGGCACATAAAGGCAAACAACTAAACTCGAAGATACAGATGGCATGAAACACCAAAGCCTAAAGAGTTGATCAATCGAACCAAGGAAGCATGAGAAACAACAAAAGAACCCCCCTAATGCAGACAAGGGTGAGGTAGTAGGCAATTAGAAAACTAGGCTAAAAGAACTGCAAGTCAAGGAACCATGATCAAGATGCACAAAAGAGTACATATATGTACTAAGGTGATTAATCTCAGACATGTCATGAGGCTAATGTCATGTAAGGGATGCTCACTAGACAAAGGAAGATGATAAACAAAGGAAAAATGTCAACCCCCCATGGCACTTTAATCAAGAGTAGTGCATGTACAATGAATCCCAAGAATACAATAATCTACATGAGTTTCCTCATATGACACTGCTCAAACTAGAAGGCAAAACAAGGCAAAACTGCTGAAACAAAAATACAGATGGAATATGACACTTTATCTTAGTGCATTTACAAGAATGCATACAAATGATGTCTAAATAGACCAGAAGAGAGATAAGGCTAATACAATAGATATTATGACCCATGAAGAATCATCTGAAGCAACAAAATTGATCCCTAGACCTTAAACAACCAAGATATCCACCAAAATGCAAAAATGCAAAAGATTGAATAGAATGTGCCCAGAGAAAAATCTGGAAAAATAACCAGCATCACTAAAAAGAGGTCAGAAAGATCTTTCCAACGATATAAATAATTCTCAAATCAAAGATTGGATGCTCAAGATATATCTCTTGAAGTGAAAAATTGTACCCCTGACTTTGCTAGTAGAAAAAGCCATCAAAACTAAAAATCACCTATACCATTATGACGGGCTCAGAACTATCTTTCTGACAATATCTTGTTTTCAGAAAATAGAGTCAGTATGCTCGAGATATGAGCAAAAATGTAAAGGTAGGTCCAAATAGAGCCTGAAGAGGTGACGTAAGTGTTGATGTAATGCTGACATGGCATTGATGTCAGCAAATGATGAGCCCAAATTTGATGGTCAACCGACCATCGAGGCAGAAAAATGCCTAGAAAAATTACCTCTACTGGAAAAAAAATCTAGCCTATAGAAATAAGATAATGTATGAAAAATAATGTTGCTGGTAAAAGAGTTGGTGCCAAATGAAGAATCTAGTGGCCAAAATGGTTGCCACATGTCAAAATGAGATTGGTTGCAAAATAAAACCACACATGCATGGGCACAAAAAACCAATTTTGAAGTCATCAAAGGTGTGTGTGTGGCAGTCAAAATCACAAAGTACAAAGTAATATCGCCAAAATAATCATGGCCAAAAATAATGCCACATGGTGGTCTTCACTATATGGACTTCAAAGCATGTATAGAGGAGGTCCCTACACTGAAGGTGGGGCTAGTTAGATTTTCAAAGCCCACCACATAGACCAAGGTGCAATGGAGATGGACAAGGTTGCTCTGAAAAAGACGCTCCCCTAATCCTTCAAGTATGTACAAAAAAAAATGCAGCTTTCGATCTAGCACAAGTCACTCAACCCCACAATGCACAATTTAGAATCATCATAACATATGGAATCCCAGATGATCTTTGAATAGGTATCCACGAGAATGAATAATTAGAAAAGTACGATGATGGAAGAGAAAGGGCATGGTGGGAAGACCAAGGAGGAGCTCAACCAGCAAGATGAAAGTTCTCCAAATCATGGGATGATACGTCATTTTTGGCATTTACTACTCATGGAGATAGCCATAGTCCAAGGCATTAACTAAGGTCACCACCCTTAAAGTGCCAAATACCACCATGCATAATTTTCCCATCCATTGATTGCACTCCAAACTCAAAGATACCTTATGCATACCTAACGCGCCAACCAAGCAACATAAACTACCCATCATCCTCACTCACATAACCAACTTATCATCCAACCAGACCATTTGTTAGCCCAAAAAATTAGGGAGGATCCTCATTCAAAGGTTCCTATAGCATGTCAAGGAATAGAGTTGGTCTTGCATGGAGGCCAATCAGGTGGGGGCATAAACTAAGGCCCACTGATCAAGGCCGACATGAAGGACTTCGTGCAAGCATCAATAACCGCAATCAAAGGTTGAAGTTAAAGTGCATAGGATGTGGACAAAAACCTATTTAAACAAAGTAGTCAATAGGGATGACCAAAGATTTGGCCCACATGGATGAAATAACCCAAAGTTCCTCCCAAATAGTGGCACCTCCAAGCACACGTTAGCGACAAGATTGGTGCGGGGGCTCAAAAAAAATGTCAAGTACTACATAAGTAGTAAATCTGCCTTGAAAGGAGGCATAATTACCTTTTGAAATCTCATATTAGCCACATATATGTAGGAAACCCAAATAGCTTGTCATAAAGGTAGTGATAAAAAAGGTTACATTGCATTGTGAGCCCTCAAGGATGATGAGTCAGCAAAGGTAGGGCCTAGGGAATGTCCTCTCATCCAAAATAGATAATGTGGCACAAAGTGTTGGAGAATCTCAAGTGTATGGGGGCCTGAAATCAAGACATATATGCAACAGTGTAGAGAGAACAAGAATTACTCGTTCAAAGGCCCTTCAAACTCCAATCAAGTGCCAAACTATGTACACATAAATTGCACAAGTCACCAAAGAAATTCCTTGGGTTCTTCCAAACCACTACACATCCATCAAACTTCAATTAAGGTGCACGCAAGTACACAATCTCCAAGGTGTGAGTAGACAGTTGAGAAAGGCCAACACGGCTTGGGCTAAGCGCAGAGGGTAGAGTGCTAACATGTACGTGGGGATGGGGGTTCATAAAGAATGGAATACAAGTTGCAAGTCAACCCTCTAATTGCCTCCAAAAATATCATGCATATCCTCAAAATTTTGTTTATAAAATAAACAAAATTATTAATGCTACTCCCAAATATTTTTTGAAGAATAAAAAAATATTCACTGTCTCAGTTTGCATACCTAGGTCAATATGGCCTCAGTAAAAAAAACTTGCCTTTGATTTCAACAACATCCAAACTGGACATATTTAATATGGAAATGGGGCTTTTTGAGTGCTATGAGCTCAACGATGATGTTCATTTTTGTTCAAAGTGTATTGAAATTAGTGGCCCCCAAATCCAATAAAAAACCGTTGAAAGCTCAAATCTAAAAACCAATGTCAAATCTCTCAAGAACATAACAAGGGCCTGAAGATGTGGAGCTCTAATACCATGTTGAATTTGATGAAAGATCATCCTCACAGCTCCCAAGAATCACATACATGCAAATACTTGTCACAGAAAGAGAGAAGCAAAAGCTATGCAGGTTGGAATTGCAAAATCCATATATGAGACATTCTTGATGAGCAAAAAAGAGATTGTTATTATCAACAATGAATTGCTTAATTACAAAGAGAGATCATCCTTATAAAGGAGATCAAAACCCTAAAAAAAGGTCAAACCTAGGTTACATAATAATAATTAACAAAAGAATTAATTATTATATGTCTAAAGTTTAGCTTAAGTAGACTAGAGTTAATTTAAAAATATCTAATTACTCTAACAATCCCTTCATCGTATCATCTTTTCATTTTCTTTCAATTGTGTGTTCACTATAGGCAATTGGAGCTACATCAGCAATGGAGAAGAAAGAAGGACATGAGAACTACAATGGAAGAGGGGGGTTTACTTGTTTTAATATCTTTATTTCCATTGATTTTCATAGTAGATTAGATTGGTTTTTAGCATGTGATGATTGGGTTTTGTGGTTGCTCATAGTATACTAGGTTTTAACCCATTTTGTAGTCCTATAATTGGTAACCCGACGTGAATATCATGCTTACTAACTTGGGTTTTCTTTGTTTATGCTTGTAGGTGCAAGGAGGGAGCTCATTTGAAGGAGTCCAATGTTTGTTTGGTCATTATGATCACACCTAGTCTAATAAGGAGGGCCAAAAATAAATGTTTATCCATTATTTATACATTATTTTAGCTCTATATCCCAAGTGTGCACTTGGTACTGTCAAGGCACACTTGGGTGCCTTAGGTAGTAGTTTTAGGTGCTTAGGACCCAATATCATCTATGTTTGTTGTTCTCATCTGACCAACTGTGCTTCAAAACTACCGACTATGTTATTCTAGGCTCCAAGTGCTCTAGGGGCACACTTGGCACTATCAGAGTGCACTTGGTAGCCCTGCTTTGAGTTATGCATGTTATGGGTGCCATTTTGACCCTGTTTCCCCCTGTTTGCTTCCTAGTTTCCCAACTATGCCCCTAAACTACCAATTGTGCCCTTATAGGCCCCAACTGCACCATAGGTGTAGTTGGCACTATATGAGTGCACTTGGGAGCTTTCTAAGGCTTTTAGGCCTTCTCTAGCGCATCTGGTACTATTAATGCATAGTTGGTTCACATAAAGGTCAAGTTTTAGTCATAATCTCCATCTAGGATTTCATTTTTATTCTAGAACCTAAAATAGATATTTTGGTGTTATTGATGGTCTATTTGCAGCATTTGGCGCTAGTTGAGAGAAGAATAATCACTTGAAAACTACTAATATGTTTTGTGTAGGACATTGATGAAGAATTAAATGTGTTTTTCCAAGCTATGTGTGTGGTTTTCTTTAGATTAGCTAACACTTAGTTTGGTGCTTTAAAATGAGCTTTATTTTCTTATTGGTGTCTCTACATTGTTTAGAACCCAAAGAGTTGCATGTGTATATCCTCTCCCCTTGACATTCATGGATCTTGGGTGTAAGAGAAATCTGTGCAATTTCTTTTAGAGAGGTCTCCCTTGGAATGAAGACTTGCCACTTGGTGGGTCTCAGAGGTCAACCTCAAAGCTGTAATAGGCCAACACCAGGTCTACACTCTAGCCACTATAATAGACTCGATATGGTTAATGCCCTGTTAGTGGTATTGTTAAGTGATAGTTCTCCTCCAATACCCTTGCAATGCATCAAACCCTAATTCTTAGGGCTAGGAGACCTTCTAAGGAATCTTATCATTCACTTGCCGAACAAAGCCTTAACTAAACACTGTGTCTTAGTGGCCAAAATCTTTCTATCAACTAGCTCAAGGGGTCACTCATGTCGGTGAAGACATCCCACATTCTTGTAGTCCTAAGTAGAGGCAAAAGTCCCTTGGGAAGTGATGATCCTTGGGAGGTGAATCTTGGTAGACCCAAGAAGTGAGTGCGCTATAAGGGAGAACCTGTGGTGCCAAGATCCTAGCTTGTCCACTTTGGAAACTTATGTGTCTTATGTATGTGCATAACATTAATCAAGATAATGCCAAATTTACAAACTCACACCAAACACATTTGAACCTTGGACACTTTCAAACATCCACATTGTCAAAATATTACAAACCTCTTGTCAAAACATTGCAAAAAAAATTTCAAACCCTTGAGAACTTTGTAAATATAAATACTTGTAGTCATAGGAGTCCTTGGCATGATTTAGACTTCATCTTTGCATAGCACGCCTTTGCATTTTCCATCTTTTGATCCTCATACTTAGCTCTTTGAGTTCTCATTCTGCATCCTTTAGTCCTCATAAAGAATCCCTTATCCTTCATATTGCATCCCTCAGTTTTCATTTTGCATCTTTTTGTCTTCACCTTTCAACCCCTAGTCTTCATCTTGCATCCCAAAACTTGTAATTTTGCATGTCCTAACCCTCATTTTCCACACCTTATGTTTCATTTCTCATGTCCTAGCTCTCATTTTTCATCCATATTATGATCATAACATCATCCCCAATCAACTCACTCTCTGGCATAACAATCTAAAAGTCACCAAGTCCAAAATCACCAAAGTTTTAGCCCTCTTTACCAACTACGCCCCTAAACTACCATATGTGTCCTTCTAGGCCCCAACTGTACAATAGGCGCACTTGGCTCTGTTAGAGTGAACTTGATATTTTTTGGGCACACTGAACATTCCATTTTGACTTCTAGATTGCATTTTAAGACCCTAAATGCCTACATAGGTCCTCATTCTAATCATGTTATAAAAATCATTTTGCACCCTATGATCCTTACATCTTGCATACCCAATTCACATAACCCTCATTTTGATCCACCTCTAAACCTCATTTTGAACCTAAAAATCCTTTGAACTTAGTAAAAAATCAAAATAATATATGAGTCTTAGAGTATCTCGTTATGTCGATGGATGAAAGATCTTGACCTTAGTCTTTTTGTCATTTTTTTTATCATATTTCTTGGGTCAAACTCTGTCTATGTCTTGGTGGATTTGACCTTGTCTTTTTTATCAATTTGATTAGGAGCACAGTTGGTACTATTTGGGCATAGTTGGTAGTTTAGGTGCGCACTTGGGAGGAAGAGAATCCATTTCAAAATTCCCCACTACATCTACATACTTAGGTATCATACCAGCTCTCACAAGGACACAATCAACTCATAAAACAAGAGACCTATATCAACCCTTGTTTTCTGAAGTGCAAACACAACCAAAAGTGCATCCAAGACAAACGAAAACCAAGAAACCTCAACAAAATTTTAACACAAATCAAATATAAGCTTCACAACCATTACTTGTGGACCTGCTAAGCATGTATCCACTAAACAACAACCCTCTAGACACAAGACAACAAACCCTAAACAATATGTCCACCATGAAATTCCCTCTTAAAACTTCCCCTACACATGGGATGGTTCAATAGAGTTTCAATTCGAACCTATGTTTGTAGCTATACCACCAGGATGTAGAAGTGTACCTATAACACCTGAGGATGAACAAACCCATTCATTTGAATTTAGCTATCCGAACACAAATAACTTTAATCCTTCAAACATACAACAAGGTACTTTGCACCTAAGTGATGATTTTGACACAGACTATGGCATCCCCAATAAAGAAATGGCTAGAGCATGTTAAGACCAAACCTTTCGAAAGAACTTCAAACTCTTGGTGACCTAAGAAATAGTCAACTCCAACTTGGAAGGACCTAATGGCCCATTTGGTTACTGGAATACAATGAAAATAGGAATAGAAAATTAGAATTCATTGTTAATTCTATGTTTGGTGCACCAAATCAGAATTGGGAATAGGAATACGTATTCCCATTTGCCCCAAAATGAGTATTTGTCCATTCTCCAAAATACTTGTAATTGGAATTGTTATTCCCATTCTCATTTTTAATTTTTTTAATTTGAAAATGTTTTCAGATCTGCTTCTTCCTGTTGGAGCTCCCCAAAATGAAAAATCATACAAAATCCTTATGAAGAGACTAGAGAAGAGGAAGGAGCCCAGTGGCAAGTTGAGGATGAGGAAGTTGTAAATCAAGCCGTAGTATTTCAATCCAAAAAGCTCAAATGTGGTTGGAACTGAAATGGAGAGACAGACGCCATAGCAGATGCCAACCACCATGGAACCAATTGAGAGAGATCCCTGCATTCTGGCCGCCATTGTTATGTACCCCACTATCATCACCACCTGCGATATCACCATTGAGACGTCAATGTAGCCCATGGCCAGCCTAATCTGCCCCATGTTGTTAATCATGGCCATTCCTATCCCAACACCACAGTAAAAAGCAAAGACGAGTAACCAAAAGTCAAATTTCTACATCGCCTCAAATATTGTATGATCTTCTCCAATTACCAGCTT
Organism: Cupressus sempervirens; assembly: GCA_028749045.1. Taxonomy (NCBI): domain Eukaryota; kingdom Viridiplantae; phylum Streptophyta; class Pinopsida; order Cupressales; family Cupressaceae; genus Cupressus; species Cupressus sempervirens. The sequence continues at coordinate 514,834,516 of CM053787.1, read as the reverse complement.
GCGCCTAACTTGATTTGTAATTGGCGGTGGCAGTGTAGAATTAGTTGCAATAGATACAGAATTGCCCTCCTCAGCCATCTCTAATAATGGCTCTATAATTTTCTTTTCATTCAATTTATCCAAAGACCCCACGGGATTCGGGTGGGCAGAAACTTGTCGCTGAATCAAAAGTTTCGCAAGTTTGATGGGTTTGAACTTTCAATATTTAATTCAAGTTTGTGCAACCAAACAAGGGATAAATGGAATTGGATTGTAATTTCCTATTCTCATCCCCCATTTCCATTCCCATTTAAGTTTTCTCTTCTAACTCCCCATTCCTATGCCTACAACCAAACGGGCCCTAAGTCTAAATATCAAGAAAATCCTACATTTGAAAACATACAACCTATGATTAACTTATACTTGGATAAGGGGAAACAACCTTTGGCTTTTCAACTACAAAAGTAACACCTAAGAGACCTCACCAAGAATCAACCATTGATATTCTCCAAGGTACCTTTGAACACATCAATATCAATCCCTTATTTGATGAACCTCCATAAATTAATGGCAAGAAGACTCTTTCAAAGTACCCCAAGAGGACATTAAGGATTGATATTTAATCAAATGACACAACAATAAGAAATACCTAAGGGTACTTTCACCATAGGGATACTAAACATAGCTCCTTGGGAAGAAAATCAACAAAGTGAAACCTTGCTCCTAACTCTACCAACTACTACAACATCAAACACTATAGAGCCCCCTATGAGTACACCATGTGAAGCATCACCACTTATTGCAAAAACACCTATCAAACCACAAAGGAAGAGTCTTATTGAAATTTCACCAATCCCATGAAGGAATGTGGCACATTGTCAAATAAACATGATGTCCTAAGGTGAAGCATCAAACACTCAAATGTATCAAATCAAGGATTCCAAATCAATGCTCACATCTAAAGGACATAATCAACAACCAAAGCAACAACAAGTGATGCAAGGACCCAACATTATGAACGTGCACCTAAACAAAACCCACTTAACATACATACGACATACCCACATCCACAACAACAATAACATCATTAAGTGGTACAAGGACCCAACATTCCTAACACACAACCTAGTCTAAATCCACTTGACTTACACACAATGTATCAATAATAATTCCAATAACAATAAGCAATGTTTGCAAAGAAATAAGAGAAATTAAAATAATAGTTGGAATATCAACAAGGATTGTAACAACAAATTTCCTATCAAGATCAATTGTTGCAACAACAACATGTACCACAACAAACTCAACAAATACCTCTACAACAACAATCTCATACATGGTCATACATTCAACAAACAAAGGTACCTTAACAACAACCACATCAAGTGGAGCAACAACAATCACAACCAATGGCGCATCAAGTACCAGAAGGACCTTTCCATCTTTGAGTTGTCAACATACCTCCACCTCCTAGTAATACATTACCAGAGTCTCCAGATACAAATATGTCAGAACCAAGTAGACATAGTTCTCATCATAGCAAAAGATCTACTCGAATGCATGAAAGACTATAAGAAAGGACTAATGCACAACACCCTAATGACGATTTGCTACACCAATTGAAACAATTGGCTAAATAATTTGAGGCATTAGGAGTCCAAAAGAAATAAGTTCTATAAATAGAAAGGGATTTATGTCCTAATCCCTTTGACCAAAGTTTATATATGTCTCATTTTCCAAGACATTTTGAGGCACCAAAATTTGACAAATATTGAGGTAAAGGCAACCCACTTGACCACATCACAGAATTTGTGCTTCTTGTACTAAGCTCAGTGATGAACCAACTTATCTCATGAGATTATTTGTAGTGCCTCTCATGTTTGCAGTCTGTACCTTGTTTATTTTGATTCAAGAGATACATGTCACTCTTATTGTTTATGTACTTTGGTCAGATGTTATACTTTGATTCAGTACCATAGATGTTTTACTACTATGCTATTTAGTTTATCATATCTGCATGTTGATGCTATTTTGAGATGATGGTAGATCTATGATGATATCTGCTTATATGGTTTATTGGACATATTTGTTGATTATGTTATGAGATGGATTTTATGCTATGGTTATTTACTTCATTCTTGGTTTTTACACTTTTTGCGAACGTGAGTGATGTAAATGGATTATTTATTTAATTAATGTTTTAATTTCTTCGGCTACTATATTATATGCAATTACACTTGATCGTGTGTTTTAGTGTGCAAAAATTATATCCATGGCAATGGCCTATGGAGTTAGTGATTCAGATGTTCATATTTTACCAATGTCATCCTTGTATGGTCGACGTACCCTTATTTTAGTTGTTTAAATTAAAACCTTTCAGTGATTAGTAAATCCGAACTCATCTGTATTATGTGATTAGACCAATGAGCGTGTCTATGCATTTAGAGGTTCACTCTGCTGCGAAAGTGTTAAGTATTTTTTGTGATTTTGGGTTTTCAGGTTTTAAATCTTTTCGAATTTAATTTTTGGCAACTTTGCCTTAGGTGAATTTCCATTATAGATAATAACCTATTTTTATTTGGGTCGATTTAAAGTTTAGCTACTCTAGCTAGCTGTTTGCCATAATCAACTATTCACTTGAAAAGTGAATAAGTATTGGAAAAGTGATTTTATTATTGACTTCTTACATTTTAGAAATATAATTTGAGAGAAAATTTGGAAATCCTCTTCTAAATGATTCTTGTTTTGTTCATTCTGGGAACTAAGGGTGGGATCTTCGCGAGGTTGGTCTCGTTGGATTCAACTCAGGGAGTTTTTGCTTTGTCATCATTTTCAGTAGTTTCGGTGGAGTATTTATTTTATTGTGCGGGTTTCGGTTTCTGCCCTTTTTGTTGTCAGGTAGGGCCTTCCCGTTTTATTATTTTCGCTCCATTTCATCTTTTGTATCTTGTAGCAGTATGTTAGGAGGTTGAGAACTATTGTTCCCCTTCATTTTTGTTTGCTGGTTCTACCCAGTCGGTCGGGTATGAACATTTTCCCTATTTTTGAAATGGGGGTTTGGGTTTTTGAGCCGTTATGCTGGCCGTTTTTGCATACAATATCCAATTTTAGTTATTTTTGGATTTTCAAGGTTTTTGCACCCAAAGGCTAGATGGGTTTTAATTTCAAAAAAAAATCCAAAATTTAGGGTTTTTACCTCGTTTTATGTGCCACCTTATTTTCTTGGGTATTCTCAACACAATGTGGTTCGTGGACCTGGATGATCTATTTGGATATCCGTCAGACCACTTTTGCATCTTTTATTACATTGGGATGTATGTAACATCTATCATCCCGATTTTATTTTTCGATTGATTAACTTTCTATTTGGGTTCTCATCCAGTCCTTGTGTTGATCTTCATGATGGTGGTGCACCACACATGAGTACATCTGTCGGGTGACCTACGAGGCCCGATCTTCTATGGTACTTCTAGAAGTTGTGATCATTGGGTTTGGGTTGGGAATTTGCATGCCTACGGGCACTCATCGTTGGATGAGCATGTGTAGGGTAGGGTAGCATATGGAGGGGGCTTCTATCTCGTAGCCTAGTGATCATGGCGCCATGGGTTGGCAGAGGGAGCTTTACATAAGTGATAACTAAATAAGACATTAGGTGGTAATAAAACTTAAGATAATGAAAGGTTTCACATTCGTGTGATGGTTCCAAGGGAGTACCTTGAGAGTGTTGCCACACATGATCCGAGCTTGGGTTTTTGGATGCCAAGTGACTCTCCATGATGTCAACCCCTACTTAGTAGCCCTTTGAGATGTCTAACCAGGACCTGTAGTTATGCATTATCTATGTCTTGGATTAAGTCAGCATACTACTTAGTGTGTGTTAGCCATGGACATTTGCTTCGTGTGTGGTTGTGGTTGGATCATTATCTCCATCAGCATGGCAGGTGTGGACTTATGGGTGCCACGTGGTTGGGAGGCGTAGCTACCTACACCACTACTAGGGACTGGTGTACAGAGATGGTCTTGTATCCTAGTGCGACCATTGCTAGAGGTGTTCACTTGGTACTTCGATTTACGGAGTATGCTTTCTTGTGATTTATGCTTTCATTGGGATGTTGTTTATCATGTTTAGATGATGTTAGTTTAACACATTCCTTATTATGATGACTAGCATGTGGTAGGTGATGTTACCTACTTCGTAGGATTATCTTTTGCTTTACTACTAGCATGTTAGAATTCCTTTGCTTTTTGTAGCATGTTTAGTAGTGACGTTTCCATTATGATAGTACCGACGATTCGATCAGTAGCTTATGAATGTTACACATGGGGGATGGCTAGGGCCCACGATGGTCTAATGATGTTATTATGGTTGGGAGGAACCGCGTACTTAGTTTTTTATTTATGTTTAAATGCAATGTTGCTTTCAGTATACTACAATGTTTCTTTCTGTTATTTCCTTCGATGTTGATTAGACGGTTAGGTTCTAGCTTTCCATCTTTCTATTTATGTCGAGTGTTATTGCTTTGAAATGTGGATTTGGTACTCCCCGGTGTGGAGGAACTTTGTTTCATAGTTTCCTTAGCTTTTTGTTGTGTTTCGTGTTTGCATGTTGATTTTAGATCTCGTGCAAGATTGCACTTTCTCGCGCGATAATACAAGTCTTCGCTCGACACTATGGGTTTCTTCACACAGCTTTGCACTTCTTTGTGCGAAACTTGACATCAGTTTATGTTGTTGGAATGCACTTCCTCATGTGGAAATACACTTCTTCACATGACACTATGCACTTATTTGCATGAGAATTTGGCATTCTTTGCCTTCGCACGAAAAATAGGGGCTATCTAGGGTTGTCAAAGAAAAGTTTGGAAATTGGTTTTGGACACCCTTTTAGGTTTTACACCTTCCTAGTTCAAAATAGATTTCCTAGGAGTTTAAAATATATTGCTTAAGTATAGGTTTCTTATACTTACGATATATTTTAATATATGTGACGATTCATTTGAGATAGGTTCCAGACCTCTACGAGCTAAGATAAAGATTCTAGGAAATTTCAGGGCTTCAGGATTTCAGCCTTAGCCAATTTTCAGAAATCTACTTTTGTCTTTCAGTTTGGTTGATCTCTTATGTTTTATGGTTATGTTTTAGTCATTGGTGACATTTGAAGATCCATAGGTGTTGGATGTTTGTTAGTCCTCTGTTGTGATCTTTTTGATCTGTGTAGGTTGTTATCATGTGTACTTACACTTGGTTTTAAAAATAAAAATAAAAAATCTTGCGATATTTCATCCTTGTTCCAAGGATCTCCGGGCGAGGCATTACATTATTCCCTTGTTCTCTCAGTGGGCCAACACTTGAATGGTACTCTAAATTATCGAATAATATAAAATCTTGGTCAAAAATAGCAGACAAATTCATATCCCACTTCATTTTTAACATAAAAAATGAGGTGACACTATTTGATCTATGCTCAACAAAGAAAAAGATAGGACAACTATTCATAATGTTCTTGTTACATTGGAGAAACCTTGTCAATCAATGCTCACTAGATATTCCTGAAGAACAAGAAGTCAATCTATGCATTGAAAACCTAGTCCCTAATCTAATGCAAAACCTTAAGATCAAGAATCTAGCACTATTTCCAAGTTGATGAAAAAGGGGGCTAGCATTGAAAATGCTCTCATTTGTAAAGGCATCCTAAAAAAAAACAAAGAGAACACCAATACAAATCTAATGACAAGGCATAATTTTTTTGTAAGAATAAGAATGTCGCCAATGATGGTATTGTTGACCCTCGAACAATCAACACAACACAACCTCATATGACTCTTAAAGGGGTGAATATGATAAAAATGAATGGGGTATGATATATGATGTAAGGGGGAATATAGGACCTATCCCAAATCCAAATTTCCAAAAGGAAAGATCCAAATGGACTGATCACAAAGAAGTGATCAATGCACCAATGAATCAAACAATGAAGAATATGAAGAAAGGAGGAAATCCTATAATCTACTATAGAAAGCTTGTACTTGAAACATTCAATGAATAGATGATGAATACTAACCTCAAAGTAGGGAAAATCTGGAAAATGTTGATTTATGATGTCTATGCACAGTTTTGGGGAATTCTGCAACCTACTCTAGACTAGAAATGTCGAGACAAAGAAAACCCAAAAAAAATTGTCCTTTTGAGGTCAGGCTGACTTTGACCCAGATAGCGAGGCACAACCTTACCCCTCACTAAAGGTCCTCCCTAACCTAAATAGCTCTGACAAAAATTTTGTTCACAAATCTCAAAAGTTCACCAAAAAGGGTATCCAAATCTAAACTTCAATTTGTTGTCCTATATTTATACTTGCAAGAAAAATGGTTTTTTGTTTGGATGGGGGGTTTCCCTTGGTCAAACCCCAATTTGGAATCAACCTTGAAATGTAATTGAAATTGTATAAACAAAGTAAATGGAACTATTCACCTTACTTATGTTGAAATCCTTATGTAGGATTTCAATCTTTGAATCCACAAGTAGGGATGCTCCAAATGAATGTAGAATTGTGTGTAGGATGTCTCAAATCAATGGCATTAGATCTTCAACAACAATCTTGAATGGATCTTAGCATAGGAAGAGGCTTGAATGAATGTGAATGGAGAAATCTTCAATAAGAGGGCTCCATAGAGATTGAATTCTTAAATGGCTAACAATGAATCTCCTTGATGAATTTGATCTTTAATGCTTGAATGGTTGAATTCTTGAATGCTTGATAATAGATCATCCAATATATCTTTGATTGTATGAATAATGGATCTTTCAAATGAGAGAGGAAGGCTTAGTGATCTAGGGCACAAACTTCTAGAGAGGCTGGCATTAGAGAATTAAATCTCAATTAACATTAACCCCTAGAAATGGACCTAGATTAAATGTAATTTAAGATTTTACCATTTTGAAATTTGAAACAGTTGACCCAGAAGTGGGAAAATGAAACTTTATGAAGCCCAATATCCCGAAACCTCTAGAACTTAAAATTTGGACCTGGGATCAGGGTCGAGGTCGACTATGCCCTAGGTTAGAGTTGAGGTCATACTTGACCTAGGTCAAGGTTGGGGTTGACCTTGACCATCAGGTCATCATTAACCCAAAAAGTCAAAGTCTTCAGTTTCTCAGAGAAAGTTATCAAAAAGAGGTTGGAAATAGGGGGAGAAAAGCATAATAGGGGGAAATAGCCAGATCCATGCAAATACCTATTCAAGGTGCTTGACATGACCCTAGACCACTTACTCAAAGGGCTAAATGCTCTTATCATGTAAGTGCTTCTATTTTAAGATGATAAATTAAGCCCCCACTTTAGCAAGAGTATGGACTTGATGCAAAATCTTAGTAAAAAATATCATAATGAAAATATAATCTTATTAAAATCAAAGGGACAAAGAAATCCTCAATCCCCTAGGGACACAATTCTTCATCAACTCTAAGATCACAATAAGAGAGACATCTCTAAAAAAAGAGAAAGAGAGGAGGAGTGTGATTATCTTGCCCAATGAGAACTTATGCCTCATTGTGAACCACGCAAGGAAACAACGCAATTGGAAAGATGGAATCGAACCGCCTAGTGAATGTGGCTACTCACTAGTCAACACATCAAGGATTCACCCTTAAGAATATTTTGTTCCACAAGAGTAAAACCAAAAAGCAAAAGAGATCTAGTCTTAAGGACACCTTCAACCTTAAGGGATCAAAACATTTGAAACTAGAGGGCTCAAGAGATCCTAAAATATAAATCCATGCTTTAAGGATCAATCACTAATCCAAAAAGGGAGAAAAGGTATCTTGAAAAATAATATATGCATTTTTTAAAAGTGTGTGTGCAATAAGTGAGCAAAGTGTATGCCCTCATGTTAAAGTCATTACTAACACTTCAATAGGAGCAATGGCTTTAACAAAAACATAAACAACTCCATTGATTATGTTTCCACTATGAGATTCCCTTAGAAAAAGACAAATCAAGGGAAATACCACATAAACATACATAAAACACATAAGAGATTTACCTATCGTGGGGTCACTATGATCATAAGATAATATGTAAATGATATCATATCAAATGAATTGACATCATTCCCCAAAGAAAGTAGAACTACAATGACAAAGGAGGAAAGATCACATAAGAGATACAAAGAAGAATCTTTCCGGACCAACCTGGAGATCAAGAAGAATTAGTGCTACCAAGTCGTGGATCCAAGCATATTACACAAGGGAACATTTATGAATAATAGAATAGGTACAACATAACATGAAACAACATATGGAAGAATAGAGATACATGTAGAGGAATGATATAACAAGTTCAATTCCTTCACCACCTTGCACTAACAAAGTCGTAATGGTCATATAAGAGAATCTAACAACATTTAGCAAACACATCACTGGAGAACCATAGTAAAACAGGAAAATACATCATGGGAGAAGCATAGTACAACAAGAAAACACACAACAAAGCCACCATAAAGGATGAGCCAATCAAGTGTATCGCTTACTCTCCAAATCTCATTCTATATCATTTAAGAAAGGTGGGTAACTTGCAAGAGGGACCATATCCAACATAGTAGGAATGGTAGCCAGTTCCAAACAAGGATCCTCTTGAGAATCACAATGTTCGATACTAGGTGTAAGTGTCAATTGTGATGAAAACATATTAGGTAAATCAATATCAATGACAATAGTCTCATATTCATCATTAATATCATCAGTATCATCAAAAGTATTTTCTTTATCCAGATTGATCAAAATATGATCTAAGATATGAATGGAATCATTATAATCATGCATCTTAACATCATTATTAGCCACAACTTCTTCTAACATATCATGCATAGGTTTATCCAAAAAAGGTAAAGATTTTTGAAGAGTAGAATTATGAGCTTTAGCAAATCAATTACATTTTGTCTTGTTTGAAATGCATTGAGAACTAGGAGGAGAAATTACTAGATCCTTTATAGGTTCTATAGGAGGATTAATAGGATTATCAATAGACAAACAAGTAATAGTAGGATCTTGATTAACAGATGTAGAAGCCATAGATAAAGGAGGTATGGAAGATGTAGGAAAAAGACCATGATTAAGATCCATAGGAGATAAGCTTAACTCGAGAATCTTACGATGCTTATAGGCTTGATATGAGTGGAAAAGATGATTAAGTCAAGAAGGACATGAATTAGGTAGTGAAAACCCAAAAGAAGTCAAGGGTAGCACAATCTTCGGGACTAGAAGGGTGATATAAACTATGATTAACCGTCTTCACTTCTTCATCATGAAAAAATTTAAGACATTTATGGATCGGTAAAGCAACAACATGCACGGTGTTTAACCATTGAAAACCAAGCTTAACTTGAAACTTATAAGAAGTAGGAACAACAACAAAGGTAGTGTTCACAATTTTACCACAAAGTTCAACCTATACATTAATAGAACCAAATGATGGATAAAGAAAACCATTACAAGTTTGAATCCACACATCAGATGTATCATAAGAATTGTGTTGCAAGTTTTTCATAAAAAGTTTTTCTTTAGTAATAACACTGACTAAGGATGTACGATCAACAAGACAACCGCGAGTAGGTATCTGAGGAATCCTAGCATATATATAAAGGGGACCATTGAGAGCTTTAATAGTCTCAAAATCATCAAAGGTAATCAAAAGTTCTCGAGGTCTTTTATTCTTAGGTTGTTGTCCATGTTTAGGCAGAGTCTACAATTTAGGCTTAGATTTTAGTTGAGGTTGAGATGGGACTTCAGATTGAGATTGAGGTAGAGATATAGATTGAACAACATTCTCCACTTGATTAACAATGTGATTAAGATCATCCATCTTTGAATCATATACAATATCCATAGAAGATGGTTGAGGAATGGTATTAGTATCATGTTCAGGTAAAGGATTCGTATAGATTTGAAGATTTTGATTAGGAGCACAAATGAATTTGTTCCCACAACCATCAATATTATCAATAGATAAGGCATTAGAGTTGATTAAGTCTTGAAAAAGAATAACATTTCTCAGTATCATGACCATTCTAACGATGATATTAACAAAAATCTTTAGAATAAAAGGATTTAGATGCAATCGTAGTACGTAAAAGAGATCGAATAGGAAGTAAAGTAATCATATTAGTAGTTAACAACCTATTCATAATGGAATGTAAAGATTTGGAAAGAGGAGTAAATGTATGATTTAATCGAAAAGAAGTGGATGCAAAAGTGGCATTGTGAGATGCAACAACAACTTGATCATCAATTATATTCGCTTGTTTGTTTATCTTGACATAGTTGTTGAATTTTTGAAATTTTTTTGGGTTAGGAGCAACATCACTTTTATCAATAGGAACATGAGCCATTGGAGTGTTTCTCTCAAATTGACTCACTTGTAATTGATAATCATGAAGCAGTGCACAAAGGTTTTGAAAAGAGGTAAATTCAGTAAGCAGAATTTTATCTCTAATATCCTTTTGCAAATTTGAAATAAACATACATTGAATATCAATATCAGGAACAAGATAGGAAAATTTGAGCATGTAAATGCTTAAATCTACCAATAAATTTAGTCATTTTTTCCTTAGCACTTTGTTTACAATGCATCAAATCAGTCAAAGACACTTGCGAGTCAATGTTGTTTTGAAAATGTTGAATAAAAGCATTGGCAAGTTGTGGAAGTGAATCAATAGAATAAAGAGGCAAGGAACAAAACCATTGTAAGGCCTTGTCATGAAAGGTTCTAGCAAACAACTTGGCTTAAATCCTATGGTCATGAGCATAATCACTACAAAGGATTTCAAAATGTTTTAACATGATGAACACGGTCTCCCTTACCATTGTAATTCTTAAGATGAGGCATATCAACTTGCTGAGGAATGAGAGTATGAATGATATCTCAGGACAACAGACTTCCCATGTCACATATATGAATACTAAACTTGTTTTGAGTCAAGGATGCAAGTTATTGTTGTAAAGATGATACAGTTTGAGCCAAACTGATAATTGTTGAATCATTAGAAGAAATAGGAGGAATAACAACATTAGAAACACTAGGTAAAGTGTATAAAGATGCAGGAATGGAAGACACAACTAGAGGAACACTTGGAACTATAGTTGGCAAAGGATTAGAATAAGTAAAAGGAACGTTATGATAAGAATGTTGTGATGTAGGACGAGACATAGGACGAACACTCATAGGAATAGACGGAATCGTTGTAGTCCCCAAAGAAGGAGTATAAGTAGGAATACTAGGTGGAGGAATAAAAGAAGGTTCTACACTAGTGATAGGAGGAATCAACCCTAAATCTTGAGCTTCTTGAGCTAAAGGTTTAACATCTACATGCACAAGGTGAGTAATACCATGTAAGAGGTTAACACCTTGATCACTATTACGAAGAAATTTCTTAAGAGCCTCTATAGCTTGAATAGAATCTTGATTATGGTTTTCTTAAATGAGCCAATTACCCATTTTATCAAGTTCAATTGAAAGTTTTTGGACTTGTTAAGGAGAAACTCTTAAAGCATCATCATCATCATGAGATGAGTGAGAAGGGTTTTGCTCCATTATAGGATTGAAATCATGATTAATAAAATTATCACCCGGGATCCTAAGAAAAGGAGAGGAAGACTCAGGATCAAAGGCACCCATAATTCTATGAATTTGTCTAACTGGAATATTATAAGTAGGACTAGAAGTAGTAAAGCTTATAAACCAATGCAATGCAAATGAACTAAACTAAGAAAATATAAAGCATGAATATTTTTGTATTTTGAAAAAGATTTTGCAACTTTTTAATATTTTTTTGAAATATAGATGCAATAAATCTAATTAGCATGCAAGATTTAACATAAAATACAAATCTAACACCAAAAAGATAATATAAAAGGAAATCTAACACCACAAAATACAATAGGGCATCTAATCCCACAAAATCTAACACCAAAAACACAATAGAGCATCTAATTCCACAAAAGAGAGGGGGTAAGCTTGTCAAGTTCACTAGAATGAATAAGTGAACACACAAGATAATATGAAGAGAAATCTAACACCAAAAACACAATAGAGCATCTATTTCCACAAAAGAGAGGGGGTAAGCTTGTCAGGTTCACCAAAATGAATATGATAAAAATGAATGGGGTATGATATATGATGTAAGAGGGGGAATATAGGACCTATCCTTAATGAAAATTCCCAAAGGAAAGATCCAAATGAATTGATCACAAAGAAGTGATCAATGTACCAATGAATCAAGTGATGGAGAATATGAGGAAAGGACAAAATCTCGTAATCTACTATAGAAAGTATGTACTTGAAATCTTGAATGAATAGAAGGCAAATACTAACCTCAAAGTAGGGAAAATCTAAAAAATGCTGATTTCTAATGTATGTGCACAGTTTGAGGGAATTTTGTAACTTGCTCTGGATTGAAAATGCTGAGATAGAGAAAACCCTGAAAAAAATGTGTCCTTCTCGGGTTAGGTCAACTTTCACCTGGATAGCGAGGCATGATCTTACCCCTCATTGAAGGTCATCCCTAACCTGAACAACTTTGATGGAAATTCTATTCATGGATCCCAAAAGTTCACCAAAAAGGATATCCAAATCTAAACTTCAATTTGTTATCTTGTACATGCACCTACAAGAACAATGGTTTTTTGTTTGGATGGAGGGTTTGTCTTGGACAAACCCCAGTTTGGAATAAACCTTGAAATGTAATTGAAATTGCAATATGTATAAACAAATTAAATGGAACTATTCACCTTGCTTATGTTGAAATCATTATGGAGGATTCAAATCCTTGAATCCACAAGTAGGGATGCTCCAAATGAATGTATAATTGTGTGTAGGATGTCTAAATCAATGACATCAGATCTTCAACACCAATCTTGAATGGATCTTAGCATAGGAATATGCTTGAATGAATGTGAATGGAGAAATCTTCAACAAGAGGGCTCCATAAAGATTGACTTCTTCAATGGCTAACAATGGATCTCCTTGATGAATTGGATCTTGAATGCTTGAATGCTTGATAATGGATCGTCTGATATATCTTCAATTGTATGAATAATGGATCTTTCAATTGAGAGAGGAAGGCTTCCTTATATAGTGATCTAGGGCACAAACTTCTAGAGAGGCCGACATTGGAGAATTAAATCCCAATTAACCTTAACCCCTAGAAATGAACCTATATTAAATGCAATTAAATATTTTACCATTCTGAAATCCAAAACAACTGATCTAAAAGTGAGAAAATGAAACTTTCTTAAGCCCAATATCCTGAAACCTCCAGAACTTAAAATTTGGACATGGGGTTAGGGTCAAGGTTGACTCTGCCCTAGTTTAAAGTTGAGGTCATCCTTGACCTAGGTCAGGGTCAAGGTCAACCTTGACCCATTAGGTCATCATTGACCTAGAAAGTCAAAGTCTTAAATTTCTCAGAGAAAGTTGTCAGAAAGAGGTTGGAAACAGGGGGAGAAAAGTGGAACAGGGGAAACAACTAGATCTATGCAAAGACCTATTCAAGGCACTTGACATGACCCCAAACCACTTACTCAAACGGCTAAACACTCTTATTATTGTAGTGCTTCCATTAAAAGATGATACAAGGGGAAAATCCTACAAACTCCTAACCAAGTGCCACCTCAACAACAAACAACTGACACCTCAAAACATGATAGAACTTGAAGACGTCCTAGGAATAAAGACACAAAATTTACACCCCTAGGGATACCTCTTGAGACTACACTTCAACAATTTCTTGGCAATAACTTCTTACAATTACCCCTAGTCAAGGTTGAACCATCAACTAAACCCTCTCAGTGGGATGACAACAAGTTATATGACTACCATTGTACCAAGAACACAAGACCACTTCATTTTTTCAACTTAAACATGAAATCCAAGACCTTATCAATGAAGGTGTGATTATTGTAGACCCTTCACTGTTGTCCTCAAACTCTGATCATACCATTTTCAAGGATCCTTTGGGAAACCAAGATCACCTTACCTAGAGCCCCTACTAGACCTACATCCTCTACTACACCTATGACCCTTGGTAGATCGACTATTCCTACTTCTTTTAATTACAACCTTGTTGACAAGCTTGGAAAAACCCTCGCATAATTATCCATCCTGGATTTGTTTTGTGCATCCTCCCAACATCAGAAGATCCTTGACCAAGCCCTAAAAGAGTTAGTAGTACTTGATAACATCGATGTTGCCCAGCTCTAGGCCATGGTTGGGAACTTGTTCGCATCACAACATATCACCTTTTTGCCTTGGGATGTCCCTAAAGATAGACCTAATCACAATGATCCCCTTCATCTTGAGCTCTTTATCTATAACACTAAGGTCAAACATGTCTTGATAGATGGCAGAGCAAGACTGAACATTTGTACCCTAAAAGTTGTCAAGGGTCTTGGTTACTCTGAAGAAGATGTGGATCCCTCCCATAGAATCACAATAAAAGCCTATGTTGATGGTGAACGTTTCTCCAAGGGATTCATCATATTACCTATATGAGTTGGTCCTACAACTGAAGACACACTATTACAAGGCCTAGATATCAAAATTAACTTCAACATGATACTGGGACGTCCTTGGATACATGTCATGAAAGTAGTGCCTTCCACACATATCACTATTGTCTAAAGTTCACCTATAACCATGCAGAGGTTACCATCCCTAGTGATTCAGATCCTTTCTAGTTTTGTGTTGGCCTAAGAGAAACCACTATACACTAGGTCCCAATAAACAATGAAGCACAACCCACAACTTCCTCTAAATATAGGTCCTGATAAACAATGAAGTCCTAAACCCTTTATGGGTGAGTGATTGAATTGGAGGAGTGAACAAGATAGTTTGCAGAGCATTCAAGGTGACTTAGAAGTAAGAGTGAATTGTAGAATTAGTTAGAGAAGAAAAAGGATAGCGAGAAGGATACAACATTGAGACATATAATCAAGAAGGATCAAAAGATAAGTGTTTAGAGGTGATATGTCATTAGGCAAGCAAGTTCCAATCATAGGATCTATGTTGAGACATTTTAACCGGTGATTTTAGTCAAATCTCTTAAGCAGAGTAGTCTTAATAGGCTATATAAAATCCTTTAATAGGGTGCTTACTTAGTTGTAAGTTGAAGTCCTCTAACAAGGCACACTTCTAACAAGGTGTTGAAATCCTCTAGCAAGGTGAGACCTAATAGTATTTGTAAATCTTTAACAGGGCAGACCTTTCATAGGGTAGACCATGATTCATCGTCAAAATATTGTAACCTTAATTGGATACACTTTACAAAGGCAATAGTGAAGATTTGTGGGTGTCATCCCCACCCTAGTTTTACCTTCTCACTTAGAGGGTTTCTGGGTAATCATATCTAGTGTTATGTGTGTGATTGCTTGCATGTTTACATGATGTAGATGATGTTATTTCAGTTTTCATTTTGAATGCATATGATGAATGAATGGTGAAAGTTTTATGGGTCCAAGTTTAAACTATTGATTTACCAACCCCCCCCCCCCCCCAAAAAAAAAGTTTACCTTTCCTATTGTAATTCCAACAATTGGTATCAAAGCTTTGTTCCTTGAAAGAGAAGTTTTATAGCTTTGAGGAAAGATCTTGAAATGGAAGTCAACAAGTTGGGAAAGACTATTGAAAACTAGGAGATTGAAATACATCTCATACTACATCAACTGAATGAGGAAAGAGAGGAACTAAAGAAATCCTTGAAGAGAAGGAAAAAAATTGCTATTGCGGAGAATGACACACAATACAAAGAGATAGACACTACTAAGCTATTTGCATATGTAGACTCAAATGAATTTGATGCAGCAGTTGTTGATCTAATGGAAAAGAATAGAATCCATGCTGAGGAAATCATAAATCTCAAGTTAGAGCAAGAATCACAAGCCATACTAGTATGTGAAGTTGTTGAACAGAAGAAGAAAGCCATGGAAGACAAAGCCATGATTGGAGAAGACAAAAGAGTTTTGGCTAATAGCCTAGAAGAGAAGTCAATAGAACTAACCAAGATTTCCAACATGCAATTGGATACTCTAAGTCAAATGATGAATGCCAACTATGAACTGAATGTCAAGGAAATTGAGATAACTAGATTGAAGTTACAGAATGAAAAATTGCAGAGTGACCTAAGGAGAGAAAATGAATTTTCTGAAAGTATCAATAAGCCAAATGAAGCCATCAAATACTTTGAGCAATTATTGAGATCCCCTAGATCCAATAATGATACATCAAGATTGGGTTACACAAGCACTGAAGAAGAAGAATCATCCAAAGTTGCTGAAGAATGGAACATCAAAGGTAAGAACTCCAAACCTATTTATCATAATTGTGGCAAGAAAGGACATACTGCTAATATGTGCAGGAGCAAGAATATAAATCAAAATGTCAAGCCTAAGAACATGACTTAAGTGCAACAAGCAAGGCCATCAAGCACATGAATGCAGAATCGGGACCATGCATAAACAAATATTTGAAGGTTATTGCTACAACTATCAGAAGTATGGACATAGAGCTTTTGAATGTCGACCCAAATCCATGTGGTCATCAAACAAGCCAACAAAGGTAAGAAACAATGGGAACTTTTATAATTGGGATTATCATACAAGATATAGTTGTCATTATTGTCAAGAATATGGACATGTTCTAGAGGATTGTATTAGGACACACTTCAATGGTAACTACAAAAGGTGGTTGAGTCAAATCACATGTTTTAGCTGTTTAAAGACGGGTCACATCTGTAAGCATTGTCCAACTAGGTCAAAGGCACCAAGTTGTGAATTTGATAAAGGCAAAGGCAAGACAGATGTCGAACACATTAGAGATGGATGAACAAGACATGTAAAAAGAAAGATGATTGCAACACATCAAATGGAGAAGGGATCACTTTGCCCAATGGGTTAGGTGATCACACTTCATAAAACTAGGCAATCAAGAGGTATGTGAGACTAATATTCAAGTGTTATATCATACATCAGTTCTAAAGGAGATAGTACTAAAAATAATACATTAGCATGAATAAAGATGCAAGATGTTGTTGAAAATTCAAGTTAAATCCTTAAGTTTTTCATGTTGTTGCCAAGCATGAAATGTTTCCCATGTATGCCGAGTGGAATGTTATTTGATGTCAAGCTAACAGTCTAGCTAGTTGATGTCAAGCTTGTAGTAGCTATCGAGTGATGAAAATATCAATGGATGTCGAGTGATCCTGAAATTGGTTGATGTTGAGCTTACAACTATGTAAGCACTCAACATTAAATGAAAGGTTTTTGAAGGCTATATGATCATTTTTTGCTCATTATTCATCATTTTGAATTTGAGCAAGAGAAAGAAAAGTAGAAGGTGATTCAAAAACCTATTCAAATCATTCACAAAGATTTTAGCAATGATCTCACACTAGTTTATCAGATTTCACAAGGTATTTATCACAAGCCAAGCTACGCAATTTAATTTTGCATAAACCCTAGTTTGACAAAATGGCATTTAGTTTGAAAAATATTAAAGGGAAGGAGGTTTTTAACATTTAGCTTGTTAGTAATGAAGTTAAGCAACCCATATTTAAAATCATTCATGACATTGCCTATAAACAAGATCCTTCTAGTGCATTGTCAATGATCCCGCCAAACGTAATTATGGTGCAAGATGTAAGGAAGTGCTATAATTGCAAGATAGGAAGTAGAGGAGACATGGAGATAAGAGATGCATATAACAAATTGTGTAAAAATGGTGTTTTGAAGGAGGAATTCAAAATCGTTGAGAAAAATGGTTCAACACGAGCCTGAGATTTTCCTAATGTGTTTAAAACTAAGTGGATACGAATTGTGCTAAGACAAATTCATGATGTTTCTTTATGGCTAGAGGGAGGACCTATCAAGATTACCAAGAGAATAATTCATAGAGTTAGTAGCTACCCAACCCTAGATTGACCAAAGACACTCAAAAGTGATTCTAAGGAAGTAATTGAGAAGAACATTGGAGCAAAATGGAATAAGAGAGGGATGACAATGCATACTATTGTTGATCAATTATTGAACTTTGTTGTAAAGGTAATCTCACATAAATTCTATCAATCTAGTAGATTGAATAGTGTACCTTGTATAGCTATGGATGTTGGTTACAAGATTGTAAAGAAAGATCATACATATGATTTGGCAGAGCTACAATTACAACAACTGATAGAGAACCTTAGAGCTATTAGGAAAATCAAGAGTGCACAATGCAAGTTTCGTTGAATACTGGTTTGCATATTCTTTTATGTAAAAAATATATATTTCCCTCTTTTGGTAACATAGGATGGGAGACTAATAGGTCAGTTGTGATGCAGATCAATGAGTACATTGAGCAGATGGGAGAAAACTTTGAAACCTTGATGACAAGTTGCTTTGAAGATTTTAAGAAATCAATGAAGGAAATAATGAGGATACCAATTTCTATGGTTGAACAACATTATAATGACATATGTTTTCTTGTTGATGCCGATTACACTTTTGTGCAAGCTGCCACACCAAGGGTAAGATGGTTAAGACCACTTGGGTATGAAATTAATATCGATGAAGCCTCAGCAGCCGTCACTGCACTACTAGCAGAGGAAATAGATAAAAGTGCAAAGATATTTGACAACTATGAGATGGTAAAGTCAAATATTACCATGGAGTTGAAAACTGCATCAACCACTGAGAAGAAAGATAAGATAGTGAAGAAACTAAAAGCCAAATTTGGAGAAGGTGTCGAGGAGGAAGAAGAAGAAGAAGAAGAGGATGAAGAGGAAGAAGAAACACAAACTCAAACATCTCTTGCATTGACCCAAGGCATGCGAGAAGACAAGGCCAGTGAGGAAACTAAAGGTGTTGAGGGAGAAGAAGTCGAGGAAGCGCCTACTCCTGTTGAGCCAAAGAAGACAAATGCTAAGGCACAACTAGTGGCAAGGGAAAATAAGACTATCAAACCTAGCCCAACCAAGGCCACCGCTCCTACCACTAGAGACAGCACACGTGCTACAACTCAGAAGGCCAAGGAAAAGACAAAGATAATAGATTAAGAAGGCCAAGTGCAAAAGAAACAAAGAAGTAAGTATGTGGCACAACCAAATTTTGATGAAGAGAGGACATAATCAAATGAAAATAACCAGTATAAAGTGGTAAGTCACAATCCTCTATTTGATCATGAAAATTTATGTGAAAATGTCAAAAGCAATGCAGATTTATCTGGTTTGAAACATATTAATTTTGATAAACTGGGAAAAGAAGAGAAAAACCAAGTGGAAGAGGCATTATATGCCATGATGTCAAAGTTTAAGAACACTCCACTAGAATTCACCAGCTCAATATCGAAAGGTTTATATGATATTGTTGAGCAAAAATGACATTATTATCTGAATTTGGAAAAATAAATCATGGAAACAACATTAGGCTACCAAGTAATGCTAGCATTGAAAAAGGGACAAATTGCTAATGTTATCAAGAGATATGCAGTTAGGTTCACACCTAAATATAGAGCCTTCAACATTCTTCAAAATAACATTGAAGATGTGGTCAAGAAATCAACCCAAATATGGAAACTTATCTATGGGTTGACCACTGTAAAGCAAGGAGAAGCTAACCCTTCAAAGGGTAAACATGATGATAAGGAAAATGATGATAAGGAAGATAATAATAAAGATAATACAGTAGGGGGAGATACAATAAAGCAAGATGATGAAAAGGCAACAACTGAGCAACAACAAGATGAATAGAGTGTGCATGACACACATATGCCTAATGTCAATCCTCCTCATGACATAAGTGTAACAACTGAGACTATAAATGTAAAAGATGCTTCTGATGCTTTAGCTCAGAACATCAATCCACTTACTGCAAAAGAATTGAAGAAGATTCTAGACCAATCTACACTCCAAGCTAAACTCTATGAAAATCAAGTTTTGGTTAGTAACTGAGGTCACAAGGGAAAAGGTGAATCCACAAGAACCACCTTTTGTCATCCCTTTAGTTACTAGTGTACAACCTTCAGTTCAAACAATAGTAGATACATCTACCAATGTTGATACAAGTGTTGCAATTGAAAAACAAGTAGAAGAGAAATATACTACTATAGGTCAATAGCAAGAAACATGACAGGTAGATTCATTTGTACTTACAACATAGGAACAAGGTGCTAGCCAAGTCATAGGAATCAAGTAGGGAAAGCCTAAGAACATGAGTTAACACCCAAGGTGAAGGAACATGAAGCCATCCAAGCACTGGTAGCCCTACCAGCATCTGGCACTCCTTCTACATAGGTTCTTCAGAAGCCAACAAATCTCAATGCCAAGCCCTAGCTCATTAAAGGTTGATAAGGTAATTCAATGTGGAAACATAAGCCTTGATGAAGAAATTATTATTCCAAAATATGACTATGACACTATGATATTGGAACAAATAGGCATATTACAACAGGCCTTAGAAAGGAAAAAGCATCAAGAAATTCTTAGGAGAGAACATAGGCAGAAGAAAGCACTCCAAGATATTAAGGACATCTTTTTAGATGCATTTAGCCTGCCAACTCCTAAAGAGACCAGGCCACTAATAGAACAACTGACAGATATAGTGGAAAAGGTCAGTAATGAAAACCTTGATACAAATGCAAAACTTTTAGAATGGTCAGAAAAGAAGTTTTAAGGTAAGGTGAATGAGAAAATATCTAGTGAGATAACACTAACTCAAGTTGCATTGGCAACTAAGGTTGAAGAGGTGAACAAGGTACTTGAGAATATATTCTCATTGTACACAAAGCTATGTGATCCTACACTCTTCACTCAAGAGACCAGGAGTCATATTTTGAGTCTGGAGAGAAACCTCACCATATCAAGTACTAAGCTACCTCAGAACCCAACTCAAAGTGAGAAGCATTTCAAAACATTGCTTCAAACACAAAGTCAATTAGTTGTACTGACAGCAGATGAGGCTAGCATAAGAGCCAAATTGACATGTATACATGCATCTCTCACCCCACACATGGAGATACTGCACAAGGAGCTAGGTTATGCCAAGACTCTACTAAAGAAAGACCCCAATCTTTCTACTTTAGATGACCTAGTGCACCTTGCTACCCAGCTTGCAATCCAAATCAAGTCATTGGATGTTGCATGTGACAACTAGGATGCAGCCCTCAAAATCATAATGGATGTCCATAAATCTTTTTTGGACAAACACACTATACGTGTATAGCCCATTTGACATAAGTGTCAAAAAGGGGGAGAATAAAGAAAGGGGGAGATATAAACAAAGAAAGATAAAGAAATATGGGGGAGATACATCATTGGAGAAAGAAATAAAATGAAGAGATATTAGCTAAGGGAGAGCATGAAAGAGTGTCAGTGCATTGAAGTCAAAGAGTATAAGTAGAGACAACATTTACTTAGAGAGGAGCACAAATTTTGCATACAAAACAGACATATTAACTCAAGGGGAGTTATCAATTTTGAGGTATATAGGTTATTACAGAATTTTGAAATTTTAAAGTTTTGTATATAAGTCGAGTCATGGATATGTTATGCTCAAGAAGATTGAAGTTGATTATGTATATTCAAGTGTTTTTGACACTCATTTCAAAGGGGGAGATTGTTGATCTCAGATTGGTTTTGACAAGTAAGTGTCAACACACTTGACCCATTTACTTAGTTCATGTCGAACTAGTAATAGATGTCGAGCACAACATGTAAATATTAGACCATGCTGAGTTGCAATGAGTGTCGAGTCACTCATGTACTGAGTCACTTAAGTGCCGAGTAGATAGACCATGCCAAATGATTCAGGAGCCAAGTAAATAGTGGATGCCAAGCAATGCAGGTGTCGAGTCAAAGCAAAAATATAGTGCATGCCGAGTATCAAAGACTTCATATGCCAAGTGGCATAGTTTTGACATATTTGTTTGTAATGACACAAACAACTATGTAAACCATTTTTGAGCCGACTTAAGGATAGATTATGATCTTTTGGAGATAAGGACATTTCTATATTTGGATTCCCTATGCAATTGCATGTAGCTAATTAGAAAATGGGAAGGTTTAAGCAGTAATATGGATGAATCTCAACTGTAGATTCGTACCTAACCCTAAGCCACCTAAGTCTTCATAAGGAGGAAAAAGTCTTAAACTCTTTATGGGTGAGTGATTGAATTGGAAGAGCAAACAAGATAGTTTGTAGAGCATTCAAGGTGACTTAGAAGTAAGAGTGAATTGCAGAATCAGTTAGAGAAGAATAGAGGATAGAGAGAAGGATACAACATTGAGACATTTGATTGAGAAGGATCAAAAGATAAGTGTTTAGAGGCAATCTATCATCAGGCAAGCAAGTGCCAATCATAGGATCTATGCTGAGACATTTTAACAGATGATTTCAGTCAAATCTCTTAAGCAAAGTAGTCTGAATAGGCTGTATGAAATCCTTTAACAGGGTGCTTACTTAGTTGTAAGTTGAAGTCCTCTAACAAGGCACACTTCTAATAGGGTGTTAAAATGCTCTAATAAGGTGAGACCTAACAGTCTTTGTAAGCCTTTAATAGGGCATACCTTTCATAGGGTAGACCATGATTCATGGTCAAAATATTGTAACCTTAATTGGATACACTTTACAACTACAATAATGAAGATTTGTGGGTGTCATCCCCACCTAGTTTTACCTTCTCGCTTGGAGGGTTTATGGGTAATCATATCTAGTGTTATGTGTGTGATTTCTTGCATGTTTACATGATTTAGATGCATATGCTTTACATGTCATTTCAGTTTACATATTGAATGCATATGATGAATGGATCATGAAAGTTTTATGGGTCCAAGTTTAAACTACTGATTCACCACCCACTCTCAGAAGTTTACCTTTCCTATTGTAATTCCAACATGAATATGGTAACATTCTCATAAGCCCATATCTATAACAATGTGCCTCCTATATTGAAGGACAACCTGCCTCTATAAGCAACCTAGCGCAGGTAGTAGTACAACATCTCTAGCATGCAGGAACCCATGCAAACATAGTCCCATCTTCACTAAAACTTTGCCCCATCTAATAGGAAATCCAAGTCCTCTCCTATATGGTACTAGTAAACCACCAACCACCCAACATATTGCTACTATCAGACACTCATGTCAAGCCACTAACACCTCCCATCCTATCTCGTAATCCTTGATACCTAGCTCCTCATCTCCATAACCAAACATCCGGTGTAGTGTGTCTTGCCCTATTGCAGGGTCATATACTGCTAGCTCTCCATGGAACATAATTTGTAGGATGCACTATACATTCTACAAGGTCATGGTGGGCTCCCTAGTCAATAGATGGAAGGAGATCGTCTCTGAATGTCACCTCTTTCTCAAAGCTATCAACAACCCCCTGTCACCCCTAATCTCTAGCATAAAGGTAACATGTAAAGCCCAATCCCCACTAATATCTCTTGCTCATTGACATTCATCCTATGATGCAGGGCTAGGCTGTGGGGTCTATGTCCCCTCGTCTGCAATAGGGGAAGGTCCTCCTACATAATCATACACTATTTGTCAACTTGCTATGGCTTTTTCCCAAGTTTTACCTAAAGCAAGTTTAACTACATTTGACCATGTTTAACTAGGTTGACCTATGTTTTGACCTCTTTCTACAGTTTTGACCATCCACACCAAATTTTAGGTCATTCTGAGTTCATTTGCATTGTTTTCGACCCTCTGAATAACTATCTGTCAACTTTCTACCAAATGTGACCTAGGTTTGACCAAGTTTGATGACATTTGACCCTGATGGATTGGGTTGACCTATGTTTTGACCTCATACTAGGGTTTTGGGCATGCACTTAAAGTTGTCATTTCGAGTCCATTTTCACCATTTTTCAACCCTTAGAGCATCTTGGGGCGTAGTTGGGAGTCCTAACTGTGCTTGGGGCATAGTTGGTCTTGCCAAGTGCACCTGGGGTGTACTTGGATGTGTTTTGGGCACAGTTGGGGTAGTTAGACTCTTAGAACTACCCCCAGGGCTCCATTTGACCCCCTCCCTAGCCTAGAAATGCATGAAATGCATGAAATACACAGAGAGGCCTCAATGTACTCACTAGTGGTCCTTCATTTTCCTGTCGTCAGTAGGTATGCACTCATTCTCCATGATGTTTCTCCCTAGGTAGTCTGTTCATCTTCCTTGCTCTAAAGCTCTTTTCTTCCAAATGAGAGGGTGAAATGACCTCCAAACCCCTCTCCAAGCCCTTTTATAGCCCTTTTGTTTCCTAGATGTATGTGCAAGAGGCATTTTCTATGTTGGTCATGATGCTTTTTACATTCTAGACTACATAAATTTTGCATTTGTCTCATCATTGTCGAAAAATTGACATATCATGCGCATTTTTTGGTCAATTTCTTGAGGGGGCACCTGTAATCACCTAAAAATGGTCGTCTAGACTATTAGCCCCCTTCTTAGCATTTTGGCTAATTTATTTAACCATTTACCTATACTACATTGCTAAAAATTAATTAATTTAATTTAAATTTTGTTTTGATCGGTAAGAGGCCGAAGCCAAGATTAATTATTATGTATTACTATTAATTATTATTTTAATAAGCATGGGTAGATTTGAACCCAAGACCTCTTCGATAAGAGGCTCACAATTTACCGTTGTGTTGTAGGCTCTTGCCTATTAATTAATTTAATTTTAACCTATAGTTTGACTATATTATCCTCAACCCATATTCGATTAAAAGAACATGTCCCCTTTTAATTAAATAAAAGATCACATTCTTCTAATCCACTCAATATGCACACATAAAGTCCTTTTTCTACTTACAAATTAAAAGAAAAGGATTTTGTCTCACATAAAAAGTCGACTCCTTTTCATTTGGTTGACTTACTCCTACATATGGATCATGCTAAAAGTCAACCCCCACCCTTGATTGTCCATTTCCTTGATCATGATCTCAACCGTCCATCTACCTTTGAAAGAGAAAGCTCTCCCCTTCTCAAAGGATCCATCTTCTTGATTATTGTTATGCCGTAGGTTTCTTGATCAATTTCTTGGAGCTTTACGGAGAATTTTTCATTTCTCATCTAATTCTCTCATTACTATTGCATATTAACTTACTTTTCCTTTTGTTATAGTTTAAATCACATAGTTTAACTAGCTTGGCATAGTAACACTCTCATTTTGATTAATCTAGTTGCATTGTGCACATCATTCTAGCTTAGCTCCTTCTTGCATTGCATGATTGAGAGTTCTTTTGGACACTTGTATTCTTGCTCTTGTCTCAAGAACCTCCCATTGCATGGTTTATTCACAAGGGTTATCTCTCTAAGGCTCAACTAAGAGCTATTCATATTGCTCAAAACACTCCTTTGCACTCCATGGATATGGAGCTCTAAGCCGACATTCAAACATTCCAATTTATGGGATCACTTGCATAGAAGGGTTTAAAGTGGTACACATTTCTAGTGTATAACACACATATATGCTACCCCCGTTGGGGTATATTTTCATGGTAAAAAATGGTTCGTGTTTGTTGTTTAATCACTCCTTCATACTATCATGTCACATTTTTTCATTTCACTAATTTCGATCTTTTGGCCAACTTGATTATCATTCGAGCATATTTCAATAATATCCTTCATCATTCACACCCTCCTTTCAAATCAATTGCAGATCTCATTTCAAAACCAGTTCCCATTTTATCTAAACTTTTCAGAATCAACCCTGAATCATCTCGTCCAATCAACCCTAATCCATTTTAACATCGATAATGTTAATGTTAATACATTTTAACATCATCAAACTCATTTGTAATCATCCCAAATCAACCCAAAAGCATCCCAAATCAACCCTAATCAATCCAAAACATGTCAAATATCCCAAATCAATCATCACTTATCCAACCTTGGACATTGTCGTGTCCCTCAGTGCCTTGTCAATCTATCAAACCTATCAAATCTGACCTTAGCATTGCCACGTCCCTCGATGCTATGTCGATCTGTCATTTTTATCATTTGATCATCGACATTCTCGAGTCCCTCAATGTCAGACCATGACATTATCCAATCAATTTAATAACATTGACAATGTTTATTGATATTATTATGATCAATATTATAATTCAACTTCAATCTTATGGCATTTACAATGTCCGTTAAATGTCACATGTTCTTAATCCATGTCATATGTCCTTAACATGTTGTCAATCCTAATCACTCAATCAATTTGATCATGGCTTTGATCTACCCACCATCATCCTAGTCAATTTTCATAATCATCACATTTCATCAAAAGGTCAATCCTACATTTATTTCATGAAATTGGCCAATCATTTAGTAATTCATCCTATAGGATTATATAATCCATAATCTATTCCTATGTCACTTCAACCATTTTCCATCCTGCTTTACTAATTATTCTTGTTTACCCACATTTTTTTTTCCAATCGATAATGGGGCGAAGCCTAGGTTAATTGGTTTTTTTTTTTTTGATCGGTAAACGACTAAAGCCTTGAATGATTTTATCAACTTAAAAATAAAAATTACATCAGCTTGGCTCTGTTCAAATGGGCATTGGTAGGAAAGAAGGGAGAAGAAAACCTTCAGTCTCGCTCGGGACATAAAATCCTATATAATTACATCTTAAAAGGGGCATACCTTAGTGAGCACATAACCTATCAGATAAAGTTTCAAATTACAGCATAGCGAGGGGCATACCCCTACCAACAAAGAATTTGTTATAGATATAAACTGTCAATAGAAAAATTAGAATTCGTATAATCTAATGTCCATAACCACCTCTAAGCGCATAGATCTCTTAGCTAGAGCAATGCTCCTTCCATAAAACTTGATTGGTCAACAAAGTTAGTATATAAATAAACAATCATTAGAAAAAATGGATAATGTTGTACTCAAAAAATGGTGGTTAGTAAAAAAGAGTGCTCAATGTTTGGAATTCATCTGAGCCTATGCATTTACACAAAACAAAGTA
The DNA here is from genome assembly GCA_028749045.1 of Cupressus sempervirens. Taxonomy (NCBI): domain Eukaryota; kingdom Viridiplantae; phylum Streptophyta; class Pinopsida; order Cupressales; family Cupressaceae; genus Cupressus; species Cupressus sempervirens. The sequence goes on along the minus strand of CM053787.1, from coordinate 514,807,539 downwards.
CTTATAATCTCATAGAGAAAAACAATCAAGCCTAATCCAATCAGTGCCGCAAACCCTAACCTCCGATGTAGATCTCCTAAAGAAAATAGGACAAATTCAAATTGGATTTGGATTACCTTTAACACCAGTTTCAAATTCAAAATCCAGTTACAAACCATAGCTAAATTGACAAACATAGGTGACTAAATAAGGATAAGAAATAAACACTCCAAACAACCTCCTTTTAACCATTCTTGAAACTTAAAACTTAGGGAGCCCGATAGAGATTTTGTACTAATCATTGATCTATAGAGACAATTTGACCCAAACCCTAGTCTAATGGAAACAAACCCTAATCTGAGACTTTAAATGAGGAATATCGAATCTGCCATCAATCAGGGAATATGAGACAGAAACTAAAGTTGTATTGCTTCCTCTTAGTCGGATACAGAGCCAAGAAACCCCTAAATCGAATGGTTACATCATAATCAGGTCTTAAATTTTATCAGAACATGCCCAAACTACATTGCATTACTGAATCGATACAACATCCTAATTCCAACAAAAGGTACTAATCGAGGGAATGCCAACAAAGCATAATGCTAGCTAAGAATAATGAATAGCTAAATTCAACTTGAATTTTAATTATAAACCATTTTGGATGTAAAGGAAATAATGCAATAATAAATTAAAATTTAAAGCAGAAAACCAAAATACTTTAAATCCTAAAACGTTCAAGATAAAGATTAACAAACAAATGCTAGTAATAAACATACTTCTTATATTCAGCCCAGTTTCAGTACATATTAATAGAAGAGAGTATAATTGCTAACATTTACGAAGCCTAGGTTAATTGTTATTTTTGTTTGTTGTAATTAATTATTATTATGTTTTAAGCTAGAATAGATTTGAACCCCAGACCTCCCACATGAGAGACTCACACGTACCATTGTGTTGTAGGCTCTTGCCTTTGTTAACCCACATTTTCAATTAATTAATATTTATTAATTAATTGGTTCATCTTTGGGAACTATAGGAATTCTCAATTTCCTAAGTCTTATATTTCCATTTCTAATTTCTAATTTACTATTTCGATTTGTGTGGAATTATGAAATTTTAATTCAAATAATCCACCCAGTCTCGACACATGGACATAATACATCATAGATCCTCTTTCTACACTTGGCTAATATGTGTCATACTTGTTATATGTTATTCCTTACACATGACTATAATAAGTCATATTCGTCATAGATTCTTGTCTACAAGTGACTTTGATGTGTCATATGTATGTCATAGATTCTCTTCCACATTTACCCATGTGGACTTTTATGTGTCATAGAATCCTATATGTGGCATATTGTGTCATATTTGTCATATATATTCTAAGGAATATTGTGCCAAGTTGCAGACTCAAATTGACAAATGTTCATCTCCTCATTCATGTCTCACCTCTTGCATTTTGGCTATAAATTGAGCCATCTTGCACTCATTTTGATCCTTAACATCCATATTCTTGCGAATTTGGCCCAAACCACACTTCTAGTATTCTCAATAACATTCATCCCATAATCATATCATCTTGTCATTTGCTTTTAATTATGTATGCACTATAGGCAATTGGAGCTACATCAACAATGGAGAAGAAAGAAGGACATGGGAACTACAATTGAAGAGGGGTTTTTACTTGTTTTAATCTCTTTATTTCCATTGGTTTTCATAGTAGATTATATTGGTTTTTAACATATTCTGATTGAGTTTTGTGGTTGCTCATAGTATGCTAGGTTTTAACCCGTTTTCTAGTCCTACACCATTCAACTGGTTCATAGTGAACGTTCCACTTAAAGAACAAGTGTTTAAGTATGTGACGGCTTATTACTAAAGATTCGTCTGACATATCTCTAACTCTTCCAAATTGACTTCAACACATTTAAGATAAAATATTTTTTATATTCATACAATAAAATTTAAAATCTATGAACTTATATATGTCATAATATGTACTCAAATTTGAATTCTATGAACTAATAAGTCTGATAATCTGGATTATTGATTTGATAATTTTCAAATTTTTTTTAAAATTAACTTTATCATTTTAAAATCATTAGTATTATAAATTAGATAGCAACACCTATTGCGAAAAAATAACCAGTGCCACATAATGGCTAAGTACTTGCCGATGTAGCTTTGTAGTGGAAATATTGATAAAACTAATATTTAATATTTTAAAATGATTTAATAGGTTATTATAAGCATTTTGAATATTTTACTTTGTAAGATATTAGAAATATTTCAATGCTCCAAAATCACCCTGGCCTAAAATTTGATAAGGCACTAAAACAAATTTTAGCAAATGAAAAAAATAATGCGAGACAATTTAAAAGGAAAGATAAGAACCAACCCCCAAAGTATAAGATATTTGTAATTTTAATAATTATATAATTTTTATTAATTATATAAATATATATTTATATTTTGAAGATATAACAAATGAAAAATTAATAAATAAAAATAATTTTTTTAATATTAATATTGATATATATTGTGATAATTAAATTATAGTGTTATTATGAGTTTAGGGTAAAATTAAATAGTTATTTATTAATATTAGAATAATTTATATAGTTTTAAATAAAATATTAAAAAATAATTGTTAAAGCATTATGGTTTTGTGTAAAATTCATTAAAATTCATATTAGTTTTAAATATTTATAATTTTGATATTGTATATATTGTTTAATATAAGGTTGCATGACAGATTATACTAGAAAATGTTAAAAGAAATATTTATATATTTCTACATATAAGAGTGTAATTGAACTAACCAATTTTAACATAGACAAATAATTTATAAAAATTATAAAGTTAAAAATTTGTCATCTAGTTTTGGGATGAGGCCGGGATCGGGGTGAATTTGGCAGCGTGGATGCTCCTCAGCCGAAGAGGTGTTCAGTATTCAGGCACGTGTGAGCCCGTATCGGGTACCTAAAAGTTAATGGTGGCCTTCGCTGGTTGGTAGCTCGCAGGCTTCGTGTCTGGCTGGGCTGCCTCACAGGTCTAAACCCTCCATCAAAAAAATAAAAATAAAAAATTGATTGGTATACGAAAGTTCATTTAATAATAATAATAATACGTCAACAGTACTTAGCCTACCGTGGGAGCAGTCCGAAGCATTGAGGGAGCGAGCCAGCGGAGTGGCGATCGTGGTGCAATAACAATGACATCGACATCGTGGCTCTGTGTCTTTGTTTTCTGCGCTTTCATTCTTCCACACACGTCCGCCATTTATTGCGAGGAAGACGATTGCTACGATCTTCTCGGGTGTGTATGGTTTGTCTTAATTCTCTCCGTATGTGTATACAACTAATTCACAATGCAACGCAGGGTTACACAGTTCGCGGGTAGTGCAGAAATCAAGAAGGCGTATTACAAACTTTCTCTTAAATAGTACGCACAAATCATACCTTTTTCCTCATCACCGTTGTTGTTGTTGCGAATGCTTCGAACTTAAATAAGTAATTTTATGAATATGAATGTGCAGCCATCCTGACAAGAATTCCGATCCAGAAGCGAGGAAACTTTTTGTCAAAATAGCAAATGCTTATGAGGTATGTAGCTTTCCCAAGGTACGACTATAGTTCACTATATCGAAAAGTAATGGGACAATCCCCCGAAAATGAAGAGAGCTCTTTTCTGGCTGCGAGTCTGTTCTGCAATTTACTGTTCTTTCATCGACCCCTCCGGAATCTTAACATCACCTTGCTGGGAAGTTCTCTGGGTTGTACTGATTATTTTGCCTTTTAAATTATGGCATCTGCTTGCCAGGCCTGCTGCAACTCTTGTTGCTAATGGCCGTCAGAATGCTTTCCAAATGCACTTGGAAGTTTGATCTTCAGTATATTTCCCATGCAGCTGCTAAGCATTTTTTTTGCTAACATTAACTGCTCAACTTTCTGGGCAACAATTTGTGATCTGGTGGCCCCATATATGGTAAAAATATTATTTGGAAATTACATTTTTAGTCATATTGCCTTCAAATCACGCTTGAAGGTGAAACTGTAGGCAAATTAAAAGGGGACCAAAAAAATGGTGATGTCACATTCCACTTTTTTCAATAAGCAGTTGCTCTAATTTCTAGTCATCCCATTTTCTTTCTAAAGCTTACTTTTAATTTTTAAGCAGCAATGGCCCTGCCAAAATAGTGAAAGATTCTAATTTATCTTTCCTTCTAATTAAAAATTTATATAGTAACACTTTAACTGCTTAAATTTAAGCAGAAATTGTACATAAGCAACCACTGGGGACATGGGTCAAAATCCGTTGTTTCTTGTGCCTCATAATTTTCATGTCCTCTTTATAGCATAATTAATTAAATACTTAGAATTGGCCAAATATTCTCAAATGAAAAGGACATTTAAATATTTTGAAGAAACATTTGGTGGATTGATGTACATTTTGGAAAAGTTAATGCAAGATGAATTGTAGAAAGTTTCCATCATTACAAGTGGAGGAGAATGTTTGATAACTCAAGGACCATATTTTGAAATTCCAAAGGAGTTTGAATTTGTATTTGTGCCATTTTGGGAAAGTTTCCACTTGATGAATTTTAGAAAGCTTCCATCATTATAGGTGGAGGAAAACAACTTCCGGCAACTATCATAATTGAATTAGTAGAAATTCCAAAGGAGGGAGTTTGAATTTGGGTGCCCAAATCTTACATACTTGATAGAAACAAGTATTGTAATTTTGGTGAGTTCGAGTGTTGTCAATTATCATTTTCTTGTCTACATGAGCAAATTTGCAAGAAACTTCTTTAGTTGACGAAATCTCGTTGAAGGAGAGAGCTTGTGGATGGAAACCCATGAGCATTGTATGAGCAATGGATGGAAATCCTTTTTTTTTTGACAACATTCTTACTCTGAGGTTGTATTTGGGCTGAAGGAGAATTTTTGGATTCGTTTGTTGCTGCTTTTATAATTTTGAGGTTTACTCTAGCTGTTGTTTGTAGCAAAGTAATGAGAATTGGAATTGGATCGGAATCGGCAAGGCTGAATCAAATCGCGAACCGGCCATGAATCGACAAATTAGAAAACCCTTCAAATTTAGAGATATTAACAATTTAAAACTTATTTCATGCACCCTTTATTGAATATAACTTAAACACACTATAACATCATCAAATAGAAGCTAACATACATAAACATGGAACATAAATGATAATGGATTGTTGATCTCTTTGGTGCTCTTCCTTCTTGCTGGTTGCAAACCTGTGGTTTTTCTTTTCTCTTCTTCTCTCTCACTTTTCCTCTCTTTTACTTGTGCTAAACAATTAGAGGGCCCTTTAGGGTTAAAACAAAGAGGAAAGACAAAAAAACATTAAAAAAAGATGTCTTTATTAAAATTTGACTTGACTTTTTGCGTACTTGCGCGGCCGATTTTTTGCTATTCACAAAGGTGATTTTAGTGATTTTTTGCATGAATCGCATGAATTGGCGATTCATGCGATGAAATCGTTGATCTGGTTCACCGGTTAAAAAGAAATAGGGAACCATGAATCAAATCGCCAAACTGGCGATTCAGGCGATTTCATGACAATTCTCATTACTATGGTTTGGAGTGCTTTTGAAGCATAGTTTGTAATTTTTCTAGTTAAGTGAGGTTTATGAACGCATTACAATAGTATGCTACTGATATTGAGTTTGCAATAAGTCCTATTTCTTGTCATTTTTATTTGATGAACAAACAGTTTTTGTTGGAAAAGTTTGGAGGAGTACGGCAATATTGCTTTTTGGTATAGTTGGTGGTCTGTGTAAAGGAGCTTGTTGTATGAAGCAATAGTTTGGTTTTTTGTTATATATAAAATTCTCAAATCTCAAATATATTTCTAAATCTTTGAAGATAAGGACTTTTTAGTGGTATCAGAGCAAGATCTTGCCAACCTAAATTGGGTGCTTCAATGTTTCCTAGTGGTAGATAATTAAGATACAAGAAAAGAGAGAAGAATGGTGGCTTAAGAAATGTCACATCTAGAGAAAGGGAAGTTGTCAGAAGAAGAAGAAAGATTAACATAACAATTACAAGAAATCATGAGGCTACAAAAGATTTAAGGGATATACCTGCAACTCTATAGGAGACAAGAGATGTATTGAGAGCCTTGGTAGATAAAATGTTAGGTGGAAATTCAAATCACAATAGTCAGAGGGGTTATAATGATGCACCCAATGATGTTCCTTAAAAGGTTTCAAGGAATATATTCTTGCAAGAAAATGAACAAGAGAGGAATGGACCTGTGAACATTAGTGCCTTTAATCCTAAACTTATTTGTAGATAGCATTCAAAGAACCAATCTTCACTAGAGGAGATCAAATCAAAGATGTCATATGCAAAATACATAGAGTTTGCAAGGAAGGGTGAACAACAAAAGAAAAGGATATACAAAAGCAAGGACTTGAAAGATAAGTTGGGAAAACTTGGAGCTACTTGTTTTGATGGGAAGGACAAGATCTTAGCTAGAGCATGGCTACAAAAGATGGAAACTTATGTTATGCTCAACCCTATGATGGAGAAAAATACGCTTCAATTTGTCTCTTTACATTTTGAAGGGGAAGCATACAAATAGTGGTTTCATGGTCATAACACTCAAGGGCATGATGAAATACATTTTTTTGATGAATTCAGGAAGTAGATTCTTGATAGATTTAACTAAAATGATAAAGAAGAATATTTTAGTAAGCTAGCCATGATATTGCAACATCACTCTATAGATGAACACATAATGGAGTTTCAAAAGTTGTTGTGACGGTACCTAAAATATCGGATGAAAGATTGTGCATCTTTTCATCATAGGGCTCATTGAACCTCTTAGGGGTTTGTAAGAACTTTCACACCAATCTCTTTGCAAGAAGCTATTAAAGGCACTCTAACTCTTCAGTGATCCATTCCAAAAAATGTTTTATTTTATCCATCCGAATCCAATACATGGCATAATGCATGCAGAGGGCCCCTACTAGAACAACTAACATCATTATTAAAGCTATAATGGGTTCACTAGAATCCGTCCTCGACTTGGAGCCTAAAGTCAGTTGAGTACCTACTCCCCGATTGGGCCCTCGACCCTCAATGGCTAGTTATTACATTGCTAAAGCTGCAATCCATGCCATAAAATAGAGGTGGGTGAATAAGGGGAGGTTTCCAAAAATATTCCATTATAGTCACCAATCCCTACACCTAAAAATACAACTCCTAACATGGTGAAGATGATAGATGAGGCAAGGAAGGGACTTTTTAGAAGGAAGAAGCTTTGTTTCTCTTGTAGAGAACCATAGGCCCCTAGGCATAGGTGTTTGGGTAAAGGACAAGTCCACTATATTGAAGTAATTCAAATAAAGGCTCAAATGCAAAGGGCAACAAAGAGTTCCGTGATGTAAAGTATTTAGAGCATGAGGTTGAAGAAAAGGAGGTTACTAAAGAAGGTTCACTAGCCACACTTTCAAGAGCATCAAGATTCAAGACTCCATCCTTTTAAAGTTCCTGTAGTATTTAGCAGGGCAACGAATGATTTTATCGATTGATGGTGAGGCGACCCACAATTTCATTGATGGAGGATTAGTTATGAAGAGAGGGTTAAAAAATGAAGAATTTGATGGTTTTAATGTCATCGTTGCAGATGGTTTTGCAATACTGTCAAACAACTGAAGATAACTTTGGGTGATAATGCAGTTTGTATGACTTTTATGTAATTGGGATTGGAGAAACTGATATGGTTTTGGGTGGTCAATGGCTACGTTCTGTTGGTTCCCAAATCAACAAATTGAGAAATTCTAGGACAATGCCAAGTTCGCTCTACAAACTTCTCACTTGATCTGGCAAACTAACAGGATCAATCAAATATGATTGAACTCCTCTACACTTCAAGCTCTGCAGAACCAAGGCAGGTAGGCCTATTCTTCTCAATTATTTCTCCCCGTTGAAGTTTTTATAGCAGATTAAGCTTTACTTATATCTGATAGTTATGTAATCTTCAAGATGGCATTAATGTCTTGTTATAATTTCAATTGTGTATCTCTTCACAATTTTCACCATCTTTGCTTAGCTGATTGTACTTCAAATAATTTGATTGCTTTTATTTACTGTTTAATTTGCTTCTTCTACTTCTGAAATTTTATGTATAGGTAAATGTATATCAGACTAGTGCCTTATTTCATCTGGGCAATAGAGTCATCCACTTGCAAACCCTACGTATAACTCCGACAGACAATTTTTAAATCTTCCCTTGGATGGATTTGTCAACTACCCAACCTCCAATGCTAAAAAAACTGTTTGATATATTCTTCACAGTTAGTCTAACTGAATTAGACTTTCCCTATGAAAGACCAATTAGACAGGACACGATAGGCAAAATGAATCTCAGATGTATCCTGTTGCTTCAACTATGTGATAACACACAATTTCTACGCGGTGACTTAGAGTAGCAATTATTAACCATAAATAATTATAACAGAGAACTGATTTGCAAATAAAAGAATCCACAACACATTTGCAAATAAAGAAGCTGGCATTTGTATTACTTGAGAATATTAAGTTTTAGAACTGATTCTAGTATTGGTGACAATAATTTGTTTAAAATACATCAACATATATACCTTACGTAGAAAGGACATGTCCTTTCATAGAGTTTTTTGGAACAGAACAATTCATAACAAAAATAAACAAAGATGCAATTAGGCTCTGTCAAGCCATAGATAAACTTTAGACACATGCTCGGTGTAGCTTGTCTTCTTGAAGGTATCGACATCATGGATGACACTGTCTTGTTTTAAACTCAATGTGGAACAAGTTATCCTTTTGCGTATGAGTCTTCTTTAGTTCTGGTCCATCATCCATTACTGCATCTAGAGCATGCTGTAAAACATTGTTGCATTCATCTAGACATTCCCGTTGATCCTTGAGATTAATATCTTTGATAAATAGATTAGGTAATCCTAATTTGACTGTATTGTCAAATCCTGTATAATCATTCTCCAATTCCTCAGTGTAATTATAGCGCTCTGCTACAATATTGATTTTATCAAAACTCGAACCGAACTCTTTACTGATCTTTGTCTCATGTAATTGGAGATCAATTCTGTTCTGTAGCCCTTTCTTTTCCATAATTGCAATATATATCTTTTGATGTGAAATCCAATATTTCTTCAGCCATGCCATCAGGCTAGAAAATTTCTTATGTAAAAGAACGGAAACAAGATCAAATCTTGAACTATCCACTTGGGATATGAGTCATCATTTTCCTTTTGCAACTGTTCTAGACTGCTTCAAGTTCTAGTGCCGGTCTCCTCCACCTTGAGTTTCATCACGTGGCCAAAATCTTTGTCAATGCCAATTATCTTTGGTCTTTTTTTGGGTGGGTATAATGCCCAAATCATCATAGGCTGAACATCTGGGTTATATATACCTTGAACCATAATATATTCCCTTAACCCCTTTTACATTCAACCTATAGCCAGTGTCTTCACTATGTAAAAAATTATAAAAAGTAAATGCAACACCTAAGTCCCAACTTGAAAAGACCATAATGCCATCCTCCTGCATCAATTTTCTTCCTTTACCTGGTGTCATCACTTTCATCTCTTGTTCAATGTCTTACTTCAAACTTCGCTACAAATTTTGTTCATTATTAGGTGAAACTATTGGAATTTTTTCCCTCATCCTCTTGGTTCTATATTCATAAAAAAAGGATTTAAACTCATCTGATTTGATAAATTGATCATTTGATATAAAGAAAATATTTAAACTCATTAACTTTCATCTCCTTGTAATGTCCCCATTTTAGTAGTTGACCAAGTGTGTGTGCGTTAGCCTTGTTCTACATGGTCCCGAGGGCTAACGAAGGGTTTAATGGGATCTTGGAGTGTTTTGGCCTAGTCATTTCCAGTTTGGGCCAAAACGAAGTTGATTTACTCAGTTTCAGGCATACTTACTATTTTTAGTAAGTCGGCAGGATACAGTGCAGGTCAATTTTGGTGATTGGATTCGATACTCCTCGGTGAGAGCTTTTTGATGAGCTATCACTCGCATTATTCGGAGTCCGATTGCTAATACATTTTAATGCTTGAAGTTTTATTAAAGTAACGTCTAATTTAATTGTAAAATATTAAAGTGTTACTTTAATATTTATTTTATGGTGGGTGTACCCAAGGGAGACATAAGGGGTATTTTAATATATGTTTTATATTACACATCTTTATCCCACATTGCCCATATGAGTTGAGCGGACCCGTGGGAATAGAATAAAAGGAAGCATTTGTAGCTTCATTAGACAGGTTGAATATGAGAAGAAATTGGTATGTGAGTTGCAGCTCCGTTCTTGGCATTTGAGGACGTCTATCCTCTCTTGTAACATTCTAGACGTCATTCCCTTGGGGTTTGGCCTTTGGAATTCTTTGTTATTGGCTTCATTATCAGGCAGTTTAGTTGCATTTCCGGCTACAGGCAGATTTGATATTTTGCTCATATCTTCTTCACTACTTGTCCGACGCTTATGCCGCTTGGAGGGAATGGTATTATGAAGGTAGTGGACTGATTGGAGGACAAAGTATTGTAGCAGCAAGTTCGTAAGCATGGGCTGGAGTATTATGACAATATTGCTGAAGTAATTAGTGAGTTGATAAATCTGCCATGTATTTGGTTTTATGAATTTTGAAAATAACATTTTATTAGCAGCAGTTCATTTCCACTTTGCATATTATTGTAGTTTCTTTCTTGTTTATGTTGTATGATACCAATTCCATGCACGAAACACAACAAACAAATAAACGTTTGATTTCCAGAGTTATAAGGGGTTTTAAGAAGTTGAATGCAAACTGTTTGACATAATTCCTTTCAGCAATTTGGTTTAGTTTTTTGGACATCCAAGGGTGTCCATTACAGTGGTATCAGAGCTATAAGTCTTGCCATCCTGTGGAGGTCTTATAGGGAATTTGGAACAGCCGGATAGAGGGAAAAAGTAAGTAAAAAACACAGGCTAAGCATTTATGTTTGAGCATGCGACAGGGGTCTTATAATTTCCGCGATACCAGAGCAAGACAAAATAGGATTTCAGACTTGCAAAGCAAACAGTCTAGTACATCCGTGCAGGGGGATATTGAATTCAACCATACAGACACAGAGGAGATATTCTGTGATCAGGACAATAATATGGGTGATCGAGATGACAGGAATACAGGATTAGGCAGAGGCAGAAATGCTGGTCCAGATCAGGGGGAGGTACTGTTCCGACAGTTACTGGATACATTAGAGCAGGGGCAGCGTATGCAGCAGGAGCAGAATAGGCGAATGGACATGATGTTGCAGCTCATGGCTAGACAGATGGGTGTCAATATTAATCCAGGTGATGCCAACAACAGAAACAATAACAACGAGGGAAACAATAACAACGGGGGAAACAATAACCATGAAGGCCAAGGCAACAACAATGGTCCTGAGAATAACATTAATGGTAATAATGGACACGGCAACAATGGGAATGAGGCTGATAACTTTAGACACGTTGCACGCCCAGCACGGACTGCGAGCTCGAGACCTCTTCTACCCACTTTTCCACCCAGAGATCCGGTTCAACCAATAAACGAACCGCAGATTACCGAGTTACAGGATCAGTTCAGGAGGGACTGGGAGGCTAGTGGACCAGAGTTTCAGGCGGATATTTCTCTTAGAGATTATATGGACTTGAGGATGAGACACATGCCTAAAGCAGGAGGGAGGAATCAAAACTTTGAGCTGATGAAGAAAGTTGGAAAACTTTCTTTACCTTATTATGATGCTTTAGGGAAGATAACTGCACGAGCTTGGGTGCAGAAGGTAGATACATACTTGCAGCTAAATCCTATGCCTGAGGAGGAGGCTATCAAGTATGCGGCTATGCACTTGGATGGCGTTGCACATGAATGGTGGCATCATGGCATGGTGACTTTGGGGCATAATCAGATTACATCCTATGAGGAATTCACCGAAACATTGATTGGGAGATTTGACACTAAGGATCCCGAGTTACATTTCAAGGAGCTAGCACAGTTAAAATAGTCAGGTTCTGTGGATGCTTACATTGCCGAGTTTCAGCGCTTGTCTGTACTTGTTACTGATATCTCTCCTAGGAGATTGGTGGTGTTATTTTGTGATGGTCTTGCTGATCCATTACGAGGTTGGGTGAAGGGACATGATCCACTCACGTTAGCTGAAGCAACTAAAAAGGCACGAGATTTAGCCCCTTCGGTATACAAAGGAAAAAACCATTCAACAGATTCTTCCTACCGCAAGGACAAAGACAAAAAATCATTTCAGAAAGAGTATAGCAAACCCAAAGAAGGATCAAAAGGACTAGACAATGAAACCTTGAATGAACTTCAAAAGAAGAAGCTGTGCTTCCATTGTAGAGAGCCTTGGGACTTATCTCATAAATGTTCTCTCAAGGCTAAGGCAAATCAAATGGAGTATTTTTCAGCAGAAGAGTCAGAGTCAGAAGGGGAGGATCAACACTCCGATTCAGATGAGGGTAACACTATAGAGGAGAGCAACATTCCTAAGGATGATAGATCGTTGGCACGCTTGATAGGGGCTCAAAAGGCAATCACATTTAAGGTCAGGGGTACTATCCAGGGGCAGAAAGTGATATCTCTTATTGACACTGGGGCTACACATAACTTCATAGATGCACAGTTGGTAGCTAGGAGAGGGTTACAGACAGAGGAGCATGATGGGTTTAGAGTCATGGTGGCTAACGGTGATAAGTTATTATGCACTCGGAAGATATCTAATCTTCGCATCAGGTTTGGAGATGGCTACGAGTTGGAGGATGAGTTCTATGTTGTGGACATGGGAGATTATGATGTCATCCTCGGCATGACATGGATGGCTTCACTAGTTGAGTTCACACTCAATCTAGCGAAATTGGAGATGAGATTCCAGCATGAGGGCAGAACTGTGGTACTTAGAGGGCTTTCAGATGGAGGTTGCAGAGTAGTGTCCTTGAGGAGAATGCAGAGACTTTTTCGTCATGATGACATAGAGTGGGCGGCAGAGTGCCACATTATGCCAACTTCACCAGAGCCACAAGAAAAGAGTCATCCACTAGATGTCCAGAAGATACTTGATAGACACGCTAAAGTATTTAGCAATATTCCTCATGGGGTTCCTCCTGACAGAGGGATGGAACATGTTATTGAGCTCGAGGAGGGAGCCAAACCAGTTATGATTACTCCCTATCGTCATCCTAAGAAACACAAGGATGAGATAGAGAAGGCGATTAAGGATTTGTTGGAGATGGGGCATATCAGGCCCAGTAAGAGCCCTTTTGCTTCAGCAGTAGTATTGGTAAAGAAGAAGGATGGGACGATGCGCATGTGCATCGATTACAGGGCACTGAATAAGAAAACAATTAAAAACAGGTATCCCATTCCTAGGATTGATGAGCTAATTGATGAGTTGCATGGGGCATGCTTCTTCACCAAAATTGATTTGCGATCCGGATACCATCAGATCAGGATGAGAGCAAAGGACATTGATTTTATCAAAACTCGAACCGAACTCTTTACTGATCTTTGTCTCATGTAATTGGAGATCAATTCTGTTCTGTAGCCCTTTCTTTTCCATAATTGCAATATATATCTTTTGATGTGAAATCCAATATTTCTTCAGCCATGCCATCAGGCTAGAAAATTTCTTATGTAAAAGAACGGAAACAAGATCAAATCTTGAACTATCCACTTGGGATATGAGTCATCATTTTCCTTTTGCAACTGTTCTAGACTGCTTCAAGTTCTAGTGCCGGTCTCCTCCACCTTGAGTTTCATCACGTGGCCAAAATCTTTGTCAATGCCAATTATCTTTGGTCTTTTTTTGGGTGGGTATAATGCCCAAATCATCATAGGCTGAACATCTGGGTTATATATACCTTGAACCATAATATATTCCCTTAACCCCTTTTACATTCAACCTATAGCCAGTGTCTTCACTATGTAAAAAATTATAAAAAGTAAATGCAACACCTAAGTCCCAACTTGAAAAGACCATAATGCCATCCTCCTGCATCAATTTTCTTCCTTTACCTGGTGTCATCACTTTCATCTCTTGTTCAATGTCTTACTTCAAACTTCGCTACAAATTTTGTTCATTATTAGGTGAAACTATTGGAATTTTTTCCCTCATCCTCTTGGTTCTATATTCATAAAAAAAGGATTTAAACTCATCTGATTTGATAAATTGATCATTTGATATAAAGAAAATATTTAAACTCATTAACTTTCATCTCCTTGTAATGTCCCCATTTTAGTAGTTGACCAAGTGTGTGTGCGTTAGCCTTGTTCTACATGGTCCCGAGGGCTAACGAAGGGTTTAATGGGATCTTGGAGTGTTTTGGCCTAGTCATTTCCAGTTTGGGCCAAAACGAAGTTGATTTACTCAGTTTCAGGCATACTTACTATTTTTAGTAAGTCGGCAGGATACAGTGCAGGTCAATTTTGGTGATTGGATTCGATACTCCTCGGTGAGAGCTTTTTGATGAGCTATCACTCGCATTATTCGGAGTCCGATTGCTAATACATTTTAATGCTTGAAGTTTTATTAAAGTAACGTCTAATTTAATTGTAAAATATTAAAGTGTTACTTTAATATTTATTTTATGGTGGGTGTACCCAAGGGAGACATAAGGGGTATTTTAATATATGTTTTATATTACACATCTTTATCCCACATTGCCCATATGAGTTGAGCGGACCCGTGGGAATAGAATAAAAGGAAGCATTTGTAGCTTCATTAGACAGGTTGAATATGAGAAGAAATTGGTATGTGAGTTGCAGCTCCGTTCTTGGCATTTGAGGACGTCTATCCTCTCTTGTAACATTCTAGACGTCATTCCCTTGGGGTTTGGCCTTTGGAATTCTTTGTTATTGGCTTCATTATCAGGCAGTTTAGTTGCATTTCCGGCTACAGGCAGATTTGATATTTTGCTCATATCTTCTTCACTACTTGTCCGACGCTTATGCCGCTTGGAGGGAATGGTATTATGAAGGTAGTGGACTGATTGGAGGACAAAGTATTGTAGCAGCAAGTTCGTAAGCATGGGCTGGAGTATTATGACAATATTGCTGAAGTAATTAGTGAGTTGATAAATCTGCCATGTATTTGGTTTTATGAATTCTGAAAATAACATTTTATTAGCAGCAGTTCATTTCCACTTTGCATATTATTGTAGTTTCTTTCTTGTTTATGTTGTATGATACCAATTCCATGCACGAAACACAACAAACAAATAAACGTTTGATTTCCAGAGTTATAAGGGGTTTTAAGAAGTTGAATGCAAACTGTTTGACATAATTCCTTTCAGCAATTTGGTTTAGTTTTTTGGACATCCAAGGGTGTCCATTACAGTGGTATCAGAGCTATAAGTCTTGCCATCCTGTGGAGGTCTTATAGGGAATTTGGAACAGCCGGATAGAGGGAAAAAGTAAGTAAAAAACACAGGCTAAGCATTTATGTTTGAGCATGCGACAGGGGTCTTATAATTTCCGCGATACCAGAGCAAGACAAAATAGGATTTCAGACTTGCAAAGCAAACAGTCTAGTACATCCGTGCAGGGGGATATTGAATTCAACCATACAGACACAGAGGAGATATTCTGTGATCAGGACAATAATATGGGTGATCGAGATGACAGGAATACAGGATTAGGCAGAGGCAGAAATGCTGGTCCAGATCAGGGGGAGGTACTGTTCCGACAGTTACTGGATACATTAGAGCAGGGGCAGCGTATGCAGCAGGAGCAGAATAGGCGAATGGACATGATGTTGCAGCTCATGGCTAGACAGATGGGTGTCAATATTAATCCAGGTGATGCCAACAACAGAAACAATAACAACGAGGGAAACAATAACAACGGGGGAAACAATAACCATGAAGGCCAAGGCAACAACAATGGTCCTGAGAATAACATTAATGGTAATAATGGACACGGCAACAATGGGAATGAGGCTGATAACTTTAGACACGTTGCACGCCCAGCACGGACTGCGAGCTCGAGACCTCTTCTACCCACTTTTCCACCCAGAGATCCGGTTCAACCAATAAACGAACCGCAGATTACCGAGTTACAGGATCAGTTCAGGAGGGACTGGGAGGCTAGTGGACCAGAGTTTCAGGCGGATATTTCTCTTAGAGATTATATGGACTTGAGGATGAGACACATGCCTAAAGCAGGAGGGAGGAATCAAAACTTTGAGCTGATGAAGAAAGTTGGAAAACTTTCTTTACCTTATTATGATGCTTTAGGGAAGATGACTGCACGAGCTTGGGTGCAGAAGGTAGATACATACTTGCAGCTAAATCCTATGCCTGAGGAGGAGGCTATCAAGTATGCGGCTATGCACTTGGATGGCGTTGCACATGAATGGTGGCATCATGGCATGGTGACTTTGGGGCATAATCAGATTACATCCTATGAGGAATTCACCGAAACATTGATTGGGAGATTTGACACTAAGGATCCCGAGTTACATTTCAAGGAGCTAGCACAGTTAAAATAGTCAGGTTCTGTGGATGCTTACATTGCCGAGTTTCAGCGCTTGTCTGTACTTGTTACTGATATCTCTCCTAGGAGATTGGTGGTGTTATTTTGTGATGGTCTTGCTGATCCATTACGAGGTTGGGTGAAGGGACATGATCCACTCACGTTAGCTGAAGCAACTAAAAAGGCACGAGATTTAGCCCCTTCGGTATACAAAGGAAAAAACCATTCAACAGATTCTTCCTACCGCAAGGACAAAGACAAAAAATCATTTCAGAAAGAGTATAGCAAACCCAAAGAAGGATCAAAAGGACTAGACAATGAAACCTTGAATGAACTTCAAAAGAAGAAGCTGTGCTTCCATTGTAGAGAGCCTTGGGACTTATCTCATAAATGTTCTCTCAAGGCTAAGGCAAATCAAATGGAGTATTTTTCAGCAGAAGAGTCAGAGTCAGAAGGGGAGGATCAACACTCCGATTCAGATGAGGGTAACACTATAGAGGAGAGCAACATTCCTAAGGATGATAGATCGTTGGCACGCTTGATAGGGGCTCAAAAGGCAATCACATTTAAGGTCAGGGGTACTATCCAGGGGCAGAAAGTGATATCTCTTATTGACACTGGGGCTACACATAACTTCATAGATGCACAGTTGGTAGCTAGGAGAGGGTTACAGACAGAGGAGCATGATGGGTTTAGAGTCATGGTGGCTAACGGTGATAAGTTATTATGCACTCGGAAGATATCTAATCTTCGCATCAGGTTTGGAGATGGCTACGAGTTGGAGGATGAGTTCTATGTTGTGGACATGGGAGATTATGATGTCATCCTCGGCATGACATGGATGGCTTCACTAGTTGAGTTCACACTCAATCTAGCGAAATTGGAGATGAGATTCCAGCATGAGGGCAGAACTGTGGTACTTAGAGGGCTTTCAGATGGAGGTTGCAGAGTAGTGTCCTTGAGGAGAATGCAGAGACTTTTTCGTCATGATGACAGAGAGTGGGCAGCAGAGTGCCACATTATGCCAACTTCACCAGAGCCACAAGAAAAGAGTCATCCACTAGATGTCCAGAAGATACTTGATAGACACGCTAAAGTATTTAGCAATATTCCTCATGGGGTTCCTCCTGACAGAGGGATGGAACATGTTATTGAGCTCGAGGAGGGAGCCAAACCAGTTATGATTACTCCCTATCGTCATCCTAAGAAACACAAGGATGAGATAGAGAAGGCGATTAAGGATTTGTTGGAGATGGGGCATATCAGGCCCAGTAAGAGCCCTTTTGCTTCAGCAGTAGTATTGGTAAAGAAGAAGGATGGGACGATGCGCATGTGCATCGATTACAGGGCACTGAATAAGAAAACAATTAAAAACAGGTATCCCATTCCTAGGATTGATGAGCTAATTGATGAGTTGCATGGGGCATGCTTCTTCACCAAAATTGATTTGCGATCCGGATACCATCAGATCAGGATGAGAGCAAAGGACATTGAGAAAACAGCCTTTCGATGTCACTATGGCCACTTTGAGTTCATGGTTATGCCATTTGGTCTAACCAATGCACCTGCTACATTTCAAAGTTGTATGAACCAGGTATTCAGGAAGCAGCTGAGGAGATTTGTCTTGATCTTCTTTGATGACATCTTGGTCTTTAGTAAGACCTGGGAGGAGCACTTACATCATCTAGAGGAGGTGTTATCTATTCTGGAGAGAGAGTCATTGTATGCCAAGGAATCTAAATGTGAGTTTGGCATGACTGAGCTCCTTTACCTGGGGCATATCATTAGTGCAGATGGCGTTCGGGTTGATCTCGAAAAGATTAGAGCTATTGTAGAATGGCCTACTCCCACAAACCTTACACAGCTTAAGGGATTCTTTGGTTTATGTGGTTTTTATAGGAGGTTTGTTAAGGGATTCTCACAGATTGCTACACCCTTGACAGATCTTACCAGGAAAGGAGCCTTCGTGTGGACAGGGGCAGCACAGAGGTGTTTTGAGCATTTCAAGCAGGTAATGTCTTCATGTCCAGTTCTAGCTCTATCGGATTTCACGAAGCCTTTTGAGCTTCATTGTGATGCATCAGGTGATGGGATTGGAGCAGTATTGATGCAGGAGAAGCATCCCATTGCATTCGAGAGTAGGAAGCTCCGAGAAGTTGAGAAAAGTTATTCTGTCTATGACCGGGAGATGTTGGCCATAATGCATGCATTGGCCAAATTTCGATCATATTTGGTAGGTGGACGTTTTGTGATCAAGACTGATCACAACAGTATTAAATACTTCATGAGCCAGCGTGATCTTAATGACCGGCAACAAAAATGGGTGACTAAATTGTAGGCTTATGACTTTGACATAGAGTTTGTCAAAGGTAAGAAAAATGTGGTGGCTGATGCCTTATCTCGGAGACCTCACTTATGTGCTCTGGCAGAGATTTCAGGAGATTGGAGAGATCGAATTATAGCAGAGTATGTCGGAGATGCTTGGGCTTCTGGATTGATTTCAGGTACCATACAGGATGATCGCTATGAGGTGATAGATGGATTGATCAGAGTTCAGGACAGGGTTTATTTGATTCCGTCATCACATTTGAGAGAGGCGATACTGAAGGCATTTCATGATGCACCCACAGCTGGACATCCGGGGGTCTTCAAGACCTACAGGCAGATTCGAGAGCGGTTTTCATGGAAAGGGCTCAAGGATGATGTTCAGAGGTATGTCAGGGAGTGTGTGGTTTGTCAACAGAATAAGGGAGAACACACATTTCCTGCAGGTTTATTACAGCCCTTGCCCATTCCTGATAGGAAATGGGAAAGTATTTCGATGGACTTCATCACTAGTTTACCACGAGTGCAGGGAAGGGATTGCCTCTATGTGGTGGTGGACCGCTTGACGAAGTTTGCTCACTTCATTACTATTCCGTCCACTTACACAGCAGCACAGGTGGCAGATCTTTTCTTTAAAGAGATATTCAGGTTACATGGGTTGCCCAGATTCATTGTCAGCGACCGGGATAGTAAGTTTATGAGTGTTTTTTGGCAAGAGTTGTTTAGGTTGTGTGGTACAGATCTTACACCTAGCACTAGTTATCATTCGCAAACAGATGGGCAAACAGAGATTGTGAATAAATGGGCGGAAGGATATTTGAGGAACTATGTAACTACACAACAAAAGGCTTGGATCAGATGGTAGCATATGGGAGAGTATTGTTATAACACCACTTATCATATGTCCATCAAGATGACTCCTTTCATGGCACTCTATGGTTATGAAGCACCTAGTTTCATGGATTTAGTTTTGGGGGACAGTAGAGTGCCCAAAGCCAAAAACTTATTGCAGGATAGTCAGGACATCCTGAAAGTGCTCAAAGAGAATATACAACAGGCCCAGAATCAACAGAAATTGTATGCTGATCAGCACCGAATAGAGCGCAGTTTCGAGGTAGGGGATATGGTTTACTTGAGGCTACAACCATATAGACAGTCATCGCTCAAGAAGAGCAGAGTTGAAAAGTTGAAACCTAGATTTTATGGTCCCTACAGGGTGATTCGCAAAGTGGGCAAAGTCGCCTAGGAGCTTGAGCTTCCAGAGGGCAATCGAGTGCACAATGTGTTTCATGTGTCTAGGCTTAAGAAAGCCATTGGTCAGAGTGTAGTGCCTTCTGCAGATTTACCCCCTTTGGATGAGGAGGGGAAGCTTTTGTTAGTACCTGAGGCTATTCTGGATACCAGAGAGAGGAAGCTTAGAAATAGGATAGTGAAGAAGTATTTGGTCAGATGGAAAGATCTGCCGGAGGAAGATTCTACATGGGAGAGTGAGCAGGTTATTCAGCAGGCTGGACTGAGATTGCTTGAGGACAAGCAATTTCAAGGGGGGCGGACTGTAATGTCCCCATTTTAGCAGTTGACCAAGTGTGTGTGCGTTAGCCTTGTTCTACATGGTCCCGAGGGCTAACGAAGGGTTTAATGGGATCTTGGAGTGTTTTGGCCTAGTCATTTCCAGTTTGGGCCAAAACGAAGTTGATTTACTCAGTTTCAGGCATACTTACTATTTTTAGTAAGTCGGCAAGATACAGTGCAGGTCAATTTTGGTGATTGGATTCGATACTCCTCGGTGAGAGCTTTCCGATGAGCTATCACTCGCATTATTCGGAGTCCGATTGCTAATACATTTTAATGCTTGAAGTTTTATTAAAGTAACGTCTAATTTAATTGTAAAATATTAAAGTGTTACTTTAATATTTATTTTATGGTGATGTGTACCCAAGGGAGACATAAGGGGTATTTTAATATATGTTTTATATTACACATCTTTATCCCACATTGCCCATATGAGTTGAGCGAACCCGTGGGAATAGAATAAAAGGAAGCATTTGTAGCTTCATTAGACAGGTTGAATATGAGAAGAAATTGGTATGTGAGTTGCAGCTCTGTTCTTGGCATTTGAGGACGTCTATCCTCTCTTGTAACATTCTAGACATCATTCCCTTGGGGTTTGGCCTTTGGAATTCTTTGTTATTGGCTTCATTATCAGGCAGTTTAGTTGCATTTTCGGCTACAGGCAGATTTGATATTTTGCTCATATCTTCTTCACTACTTGTCCGACGCTTATGCCGCTTGGAGGGAATGGTATTATGAAGGTAGTGGACTGATTGGAGGACAAAGTATTGTAGCAGCAAGTTCGTAAGCATGGGCTGGAGTATTATGACAATATTGCTGAAGTAATTAGTGAGTTGATAAATCTGCCATGTATTTGGTTTTATGAATTCTGAAAATAACATTTTATTAGCAGCAGTTCATTTCCACTTTGCATATTATTGCAGTTTCTTTTTTGTTTATGTTGTATGATGCCAATTCCATGCACGAAACACAACAAACAAATAAACGTTTGATTTCCAGAGTTATAAGGGGTTTTAAGAAGTTGAATGCAAACTGTTTGACATAATTCCTTTCAGCAATTTGGTTTAGTTTTCTGGACATCCAAGGGTGTCCATTACACTCCTCTACTATCCCCACATCCCTGTCAAGAAGCTCCTTATAGAAATCCATCAGCCCTCTGTGAATTCAGCGGGGTTGCATGGGTTCCTCATTTTCCCCTTCTGATTCTGATGGTTTATTCTCCATTGGTTGCTGTTCAATTCCCATTCTATATCTGTCTAAAGCTTCTTGTGCTTTATTATCCTCCATATTCTTGAATCAATCCTCAACAGGGATAGGGACATGAATGTAGTCACCCATCTTCTGATTTTTCTTACAATAATTGATTTACCCTTTTGGGTCTTAGTTCACTCTCAGATTTCCCTCTTGCAAATTTTATTTATTCAACAATAACTTTCTAATTAGATCATAAGCTTTGGAAGATGCTATTGTGAAATTCCCAAAATTTAGGGTCCTGTGCATGCAAGCCTATTTCTTTAAGGCTAACAAATTTGTGATTCTTGATAAATCAAGCTGCTTGACAATTTGAATGGTGCCATATCACAAGTACATATCTGGAATATGGTATGGTCTTGACAAACAAACCAATCTCCCCAATTGTGGTTGACTATTCCTCTTCCATCATAGTGTTCGGGCCTCAGAATTTTTTTGATCTCCATTAAGATAGAGTAATCACATGGGTGATTATATCCAGTAGATAGTTTTCGCAAAGAATTCGTCAAAGTGCATATGGTGGGAAACCTCGAATTGGTGATCCCAGAGAGTTCACAACTGAACAAGAAGTGACCGTCCCTTTCTACTGACAGTCCTTATTTTCAAGCCCTCAAGCCAAACTTGTAATATCCCAGTAGGATATTTTCCCCCAATTTACTCACAAATAATTTTCAGAATATAAACATATATCTTTGCAAATAAAACCAGTAGAAACGACTAGTAATGAACCAATAAATGCTCATTAAAGTACGTCAAAATATGTTATTGCATTATACATCAGCAATACAATAATCAGATATCAAAAATCCAATCTTAAAAGCAGATACACAGTCAGATTGGAAAGAAACAATAAAATGCACTTCTAGTCTCAGATGTGAATCCTCCACAAAAGATTAATTGGGGCTACATCTAATCCACCTAGAAAATCCCTGAAGGTTTCTGTCCTCAGGCTTCAACAAAGAAAGCTAACAGCTTCCCAAAATTCTCCACAGAGAAATCAAAAAATCAGTCTCAAATCCAAGCATGCTGAAAATGAACTCCTCATCCTTCTTTTATGCTCAAAATGGTGACCCTTCAGTTTTCTTCTCCTGTGCTTTCATCTTTTTCATTCTTGTCACCTTACACCCACCTTATAATATTAATTTGACTTGTTTGATAAACTTGCATTAAACTCCCTTAAGCCAAAATTAATATTTTTGATTTTGACTTAAGAATTCTTAATATCGCAAAAAGGGGACATTGCAAGTCCTCCCTTGAAACTGCTTGTCCCCATAAATTTGCAAGTAGCCCTGTACCCAATCTGAAAATTACTGCTACACCCCCCTTTGCTGTGCTACTCTGATTAAAACTACTCCAAGCCCAAGACTGTACAACAACTCGTCATAGTCCTCAAGAGGTAAAGCCCTCATCCTATAAACTCTCAAATCACAAACCAACCTCAGAAAGAATGCTCCAACAACCTGCTGTGCCACTCTGTTATAAGTAATGGGTTCAAAACTGTGAAGCCACTCATTAATACACTATTGAAGTAAAGCATCAATTATACCAACACTAGGATCCCACACTATTGTACCATCACGCTCATCATGTATGAGAAGATATAAATGTCTCGAGGAGCTATTAATACTGGACAACTCTCCATCATAACTGTGCATCCGGAACTACTGATGAAGGAATCAAATTGTTCAATAGCTGAAATAAATACCAAAGGTGCAGAGAGACAATACATTCTGTTATCAGTTTGAAATACACATGGGTACATTGCTGTCATGAGTAAAGAAAGGACCAAGGATCCATTCCCTATTATCAAATTATAACTCTCATCAATTCTCAACCAAGATCTATTCAGCTGGTGAAACAAGGAGTCTATCCAACTCACGTGTTAGTCAAGAACTGAAACCATGTATAAGCTGATTAGAGAATGAGAAACGGTATCAACTCTGAAAATCAAGTCACCACACAGATCCTGTGAACCAAACTCACCGATAGGAAATGCAACCAGCCCCACATCCTCCAATGGAGATCATCCTCATCACGGAAATTAGAAAGATCTTCTGTAATTAACTCAAAAAGTAGATTATCAAATGCCCAATCAGCATCCACCTCAAACAAAGAATTGTCCACTAGCTTAATATGATTCAAAATTTTGTTACTTGATCTCTTGGGGCAGCTATCCAAGTCATAAGTTTGCTGAATGCTTTCAAGTTTTTTAATCACTTCTTGGAAAAACTCACGCCTTCCTTTATCCTCCTGTTCTCTAGATTGTTTGGTGACAACAATCTGATTTTCTGCTTTATGAAGAGCAACCAATGTATTATCCAATGCCTTCTGAGCAATATTAAGCTCCTTGTTGAGCTTATTAACCACATCCTCATTTTTACTTAATTGACCAGCATAATTTTCAGCAACTTTTGAGATGTAATTCCTGTCTGAAAGTAGGCATAAATAATCTGAATTCAAAGATTCCAATGCTACTTTAACCCCCTGTAAATCAGCAATATAAGAATCTCTTTCCATTCCCATTGGCCTCTTTTCCATTCGTGCCTCCACTAGTTGTGTTGCTTTGTAAAGGTAAGAGGGTAAATTTCTTATCATCCCTATTGTTGGTCTGTATTTCTTTGGTGACCCTGTCACACTCTGTGATTAGGTGTCCAAGAATGGTGACATGTGAAACAGATCTGCTTTCTCCTCATTAGATTCTTGCTCCTTTTTGGAGATCCCTCAACTTGTATGCCTGCTGAAATAAACTAAGGTTCAATCATAAACTCTTTGAACATATCCAACTAATCTTCAATTAGCTTCTCCACAAGCTCATAAGCCATAGGTGAGATTATGTTCTCCCTTCTCCACATAGCCAGCAAATCTGATTTTAATCGCTTACATATGTAATTATTCTCATTAAGGATTAATGACATGATAGTTCTAATGCAAGTCTTCACATTGTCTGAATTCTTATACCCACTTAAGAAACCTTAAAACAACTGAAGCATCATTCGATCACAACGGAGGTCCAACATGATGATAAAGTTCTAACCTTTGTGATAATATCCAATATCTTAGTCCTCTTACCAAAGGCAGGGCCTTTGTCATTTTGTAATCCACACAAGCTGTCTACTATCAATTGTTGGACCTTCTCCAAGGTTTTATCGGCATAAGGTGCAACGGAAGCTGTTATTCCAAGGATTTCATTGAGAGATGAAGCCACTGCGAGTCTAACATCATTATGAGGATGTCGTATAAGCCTGTGTTGGACCAAAGCAAGCACTAAGGGTTGCAAAGCCCAATTAAGAAGCCTCTGTTCTGATTGTTCAACTTTAGATGGTTGTGAATCTATTTCTTCTAATCTGGAAAGAACTTGATTGGGGATTTTCGTAGATTCTAATTGTAAGCCAAGAAGATACAACCAATTGCCTACTTCTTTTTCTTTGCTCGAGTCCCGGAGTTGGTCATCATCAAATGTGTCGTTGAATTCTTTAGAGAAAAGATTGCTTCTCAGATTTTCCATTTGAAATTGATGCACTAAGAATACCCCGCCCCCTTAATCTGCAACTTTCCACTCACTAATTTTATAGTTCAGTCTCCTTATCACTGATTTTGATCATGCAAACACCACAGGGTTGTGCTTCTTTTGATGTTTTATTTGTTTGCTTTTTTCTCTGCCTTGCTAGAACAATTTTCAGACTGAGAATTTCAGTAAATGTTTGATCCAATGAATTTCTATGGCAAATCTCAGTTTTCTATATTGGCAACCTAACTTCTGCAGAAAACTGTAGTGGTAGATTCTTTAGCTATTTCTTTTCACTGTTTGGAATATACATTCAAAATGCTTGCCTCTCTTGAAGCTTATCTATTGCTGCAAATCAATACCTTCGCTCCTATCCATCCAAACTCTCGATGGCTCCAACTGGCTTCCTTCCAAGACCAGTCTTCACTTTAAATTCTAGTTACTTGCAAGAAATAGCTGGTGATATTCAATCTGCATCCAAAGCATTGGTGTCATAAAAAGATGAAATCCCTGTTATAAGTGCAACCCCCTTTGTCCAGGTGTGAACCAGATTGCCTGTGGAGTCTTCAATCGATTATCTCAATAGGCTAATAGGCTGTCTATATACTGAGACCAGTCAATCTTGGTTGAACACATGTACTATTTATTCCTACTGTGCATGCTTCATACCCTTAGACCAGACTGCGAATTCCGTGCATAGTAATAATTTAAGGCTTGGATGACACGCAGCCCATGAACGGTTCCCACAGCAGAAAAAACTGCTGTTCACAAATGAATAAATAGTTGCATATTGCATAAAACTATTGATTTGAATCTCGATGCATATTCCTTCCTGGACCTCATGCAAGGGCAAGTAAAAAAAAATAAAAAAATTCAAGTTCCATGATAGCACTTGTAAGTTGTCGGCTCAACACGATTGTAATCCAACCCACCGGTTTCTGCACCTGCAACTGTATATGTGCTCCTTTATCCTACAATGAACATTGATGCCAATATGGACAAACTTGAATTGTCGGACATAATAGATGGCTCCAGAAAAACATGTAATGTTCATGGAAAACAAATGATTAAATGCCAAATATTACATCGAACACTATTAAATCTGCAGAGCCCCTTCTGTCCATTCACTATCCAGTGATCACGACCACAACTCAAGCCTGTGCATATGTAAAAGCAACTACAGATTATCATTTGCAAATTGATTACAGTCTACATGTTCCGTGCAAGGAAGTTTACAGGTGCTATGTATCCACATCAAGAATTCCAGTGACTTGGTTCCGAATTTTGCCAGTTCGATGCCATTACTGCCATTACCAAGGCCTGTAACTCCAAAGACATGCATTCTTTCCCAAGCCTGAATCCATACGTTGAACTAAATGGCCTTCTTTGAAGAATAAAATTGCACTGTGTCTTGAGTCTCGACAGCTCAATAATAAAATATTCTATCAAACCATTTAACAAAATTGGAATTAATATTTATTTGTCGTTGAAGATCATCTTCCAAATATTATGCACACAACATTAGGAAAAATGCCAATTTGTTCCCACCATATGAAGAGTTAGCCCTAACGATTAAACTTCTTCAACATTTGCAATTTTTAGCTGCCGTTGTCCACACACTAGCTCCAGTGTTCCAATAGTTTGCATCAATTATAACTCAATGGAGAAATATTTTCTCACGACATGGTAAAAAATAGTTATTATTGAGCATATTGCAGGAGGCACACATTCATAAAGACGAATTATTATATTACCGCCGAGGTTCAGATGCACAAAGTCACACCCATTTAATATATTTGCTCAATTGAAAGTTCTCCATTTTTATTTATTTATTGCTGAAGATGCTTCACATCATCGGCTCATACTTGTTTATAACAAAGCATAACCACAAAATGAACCCACAGAAAAAATTATTTGCTTCTAAACTTTAATGTGCGATGAGATTTTTTTTTCTTTCTATTAAGTATATAGAGTCAACAGGGAACATCAAAAAAAGAGTGAGCTGGGGCAGAAAATCATTCAGCCAGCTATTACAAGAGCCCCAAACAGAAAAATAGGGGGACTTTCTGCCATCCTATCACCTTACACAGCTTGTACATAACCATTACGTCATTGGGTATATCCCATTACATTCTAAGAGCATATAGACAAAAGATTACATACAGTGATAATAAAACTAGGAATTTTAAAACATTTAGTTCCATCCCCCTTCATAACTAGCATTATAATCATTAGGAGCCCAACCGTCTGACTCAGCTTCCCGTTGCTGGTAATAACTCTGTCTTGAGTGTTTGAGTCCCAATCAAAGTGATCTTCCTGTGTAGGTCCACTATTGGCTATGCTTTCCAAGTTTTCAGCTTGCGGATCAGCATGGGAGGTGCTCACATTGTCATTTTCCACTCCCTCTATCACTTTCATTGATGGTCCTCTCAGCTTCAGGTTCATTTTAGCAGAAATTTTTCATGTCTTTTTGAAAAACTATCATAGCACCTTCTTGAATCAAGGAATTAAATCTGTCCTATGGCACCTCCGCAACAGCAGTCACCTGTGACATTATGTGAAAAAAGGTGAGTTTGTGATTAAAATCAGTAAGAACCCGAGGTTTGGATTGGAAAATATCTTCATTCCTTTGCTTCCAAATGAACCATAGGATCTCAGCAGTTAAAGTAAACCAGAATTTGTTAAGATGCATATCAAAGGCCTCAACAAAACCAATTATGGCATTAAAGAAAGATATACCAGGATAAGCATTCCAAACAACATAAATACGAAGGAATAAAGCCCAAATCTTGGAAGCCCAAGAACAATTGAAAAAAAGATGTTCAAAAGTTTCAGCACAATGACAGACAGAACAAAAGACAGTTTATTTACCATTTTGAGACATAAAAGTCTCGACAGCTAGCTTTTTAAGCAGTAAGATCCATCGAAAGCAACACTTTTTAGGCTCAACATTAGAGTGCCAAAAAAACTAAAAAATAGAAAGCCACCTATTACAAGGCCAGTTAAAGTCCTAGATCAACTTGATATGGTTGATAATGTCATCATCATCATTCAACATCTCATAGATTTGCTTGCATGAAAAATCTTTTAACACATTCCCATTACTCCATCTAATGTGGTTGAAAGAATCATCAGCAGAAATGAGTTTACCAGGAAACCACTTGCCCACTGCTTTCTGAATGAGAGTGTAGGTCTTCTTTTGAGGTTTAGGAATGTCAAATTTTGTCTTAAGATCATACCAGGGACTGATACCATTGTCAACTACGATATCTTGAACAAGGGGTATGCCTTTGCTATTCCAAATTTTGGCAGACCAACATTGGGTAAGAGCCAAAGGCTTATCCCTGAAATAAATGCCCCACCAAATAGATCTATATCTAACATCATAAGTAGGGTTCTTACCAATAGCATGTCTAGAGGAGATGAGAGGCTTACCTAGCACCATGCCTTCCAAATAGAGGCAAAAACCTTTGAACCAAAGACTTCAATATCAAAATTTCCAAACACCATGTCATGGAAAGGAATATCCTTCCAAAGCTTTTTTGACGTGAGATCTTCTAATGTTATTTCTAATAAAGACTTTCCAAGGTTCATTCCCATAAAGAACATTGAGGATCCACTGAGCCACGAGCGAAACTCCTTGTAATCTCAGGTCTTTCAACTCAAGACCCCCTTTGTTTCTAGGACATTTAACACAATGTCTTTTGTTATTTCCCAAGCCATTAGACCATAACATCTCCCTGAGGATTTTTTCTAGCTTATTGGTATGAGTCTTAGCAAAAAGCCAGGTAGATGCATAGTATAGAGCATGGGAGGCAAGCACTTTCTGAACTAGTTAGATTCTTCCAGCAAGGGAGAGCAGGTGTGTTTGCCATTTGATATGCTTTGTCTCAATTTTCTTATAAATCCACTCCCACATATCTGACAAGGAAGGATCAAGAGCAAAGGGTATGCCAAGATATCTGACAACATGGTTAGGGCCAAACCAGTTCGAACTCCTTTCTTTTATCCAATTGGGAGGAGGATCAGCCTAACCAAGCACAAATGATTTCTGAGGTGCAATCTAATAAGTACATTATCAAAGTTCTTCTCAGAGAGCTCCACAAAAAGAGTAGTATCATCTACAAATTGTTCAATACAAAGTTCCTCTTTGTTAGGTAGAGTTATCCCTTTAATAGGTGGACCAAAATCTCTAGCTTTCAAAATGTGAGAAAGAGCATCAGCAGCAATGACAAAAAGAGCAGGGGCCAGTGGGCAACTTTGCCTAATAGATCTCCCCAAAAGAATGGGCTAAGATAATTCCCCATTCACATCGATAACAGTGGATGCATCAGCAAATGGAATATTCACCCACTTACAAAATTATCTAGGAAAGCCAAAGGTTTCAAGTACCTTGATAACAAAAGGCCATTCAATTCTATCATAAGTTTTTTCAAAGTCCAAGAGGATCATACCCACATTTTGCCCATCCATCTTTGCCCAGTGCATGGCTTCCCAGCTAGTAATGAGATTCTCAAGAATATATCTTCCTTTGATAAATCCAGTTTGGGTGACAAAAATGATTTTATTTAAAATATCAGTCGGTCTTCTAGCCAACAGCTTATCAATAATTTTATAGGAAAGATTAAGGAGAGTGATTGGTCTCCAATTTTTCACTTGAGACCTGTCCCCATCCTTTGGGAGGAGCTTAATAACCCTTTTGTTTATATTCCTCCCAAGAGAGCCATATTCAAAAGCATATTGATAGACATGAAAGAGCTCTTCTGCAATCCAGTCTTTATTTATTTTTATAAAACTCAACTGGCATACCATCCATACTAGGAGTTTTGCCATTAGCTCTGTAATCAATGGTGTTTTCAATTTCTTGAATGGAAATCTCCTGGCTCAAGTTTCTTGCTTGTTTATCATTGATCTTATTGGGAATGACCTTAACACATTTGTAGCATATCATGATTAGCATCACCATGTTTTGATGAAAAAAGATCTTTATAAAAGGTAACAAAGGCTTCCAGAATTTTAGAGTTGTTGCTAGAGAAATCTCTATTCACTTGAATAACAGTGATCTCCTCTCTCCTTTGCTTGGCCCTTATAATATTGGAAAAATATCTGGATCCTCTATCCCCATCATTTAATCACTTAGCTTTAGCTCTAATTTTATGCCCTTGAATTTTGTAGTTTTGGATTTTTCTAAGCATGTTCTTAGTATAGATAAGCTCATTCTCCAGTCCACTGTTATTACCCTTTTTGTGAAGTTCATTTTCCATCTCATTCAACTTTCTTTGGTACAATTTTTCCTTATAATTTCTGTCTTTGGCTTCTTTAGTTCCAACAGTTTGGCAGATTTTTTTCCAGCTCTCAACCATCCCATCCCACTTTTGGATTGGATTACACTTTGCATTACAAAATTTAGAAAGATAGGATAAGGTCTTGATAGTCTCAATGTTGTCATCATCATTAAGAAGGGAGACATTCAACTTGAACAGTCTCCTCTTAAAGGCTTCTCTGTTGACACCAGTGAGTTCCTTCAAAATAATAGAGGCAGCAATAGGTGAATGATTAGAGATGCTAGCAAGGGAAGACCTGAATGGGAGAAACCCCATGATTCTGGACAAGGCAAAGGTCCCTATTATTCAAGCAGATTCTATCAAGTCTACAATAAATTCTATTTTTATTGGCTTGATTATTGCACCAAGTAAACAAAATGCTATCAAAACCCCTTTCATATTCTCAAGATGATCAATCAAAGAAAATCTCCTTTTAATTATTAGACCAGAAGAAGAGTTCATTCCCTTTCCATTCCATTTTATTGTCCCCTACTTTGTCTTGCTTCCTTTCAACCATGTTAATTAAAGTCGCCAATAAAGGACCAAGAGGCCTCGGGCAGATGAGAAGAGAGCCAATCCCAAAAAGGGCTCTCTCTCTCTCTCTATATATATATATATTCATTAGAAGCATAGATAATGTAGATACCAATCACTTTGTCCTCATAATTAGAAGTAGACTAAAGAGCTCTGTGGCAAGGAGACATCCCATGGTTGACTATTCTGTCAGTACATTGTTGCCCAATTAGAGTGGCAAGACCACCTTTACCTCTGTTATGACCAATAGATAGACACATAACTTTATTTCGGAAGAATTTGAGGACACTAAAGGCTTGAAAGCCAGTGACCTTAATCTCTTGGAGACAAATGATGTCCTTACTAGTAAATTTATTGCATTAATTTCTAACAACATATTTTCTGTCAGGCATCTCAATACCTTTGACATTCCAACTATGAATGTGTAAAGCCATAATTAACAAGATGGGGTTTTTTGACTCTTACAGATTCTGTTAAGTCGTTAAAACATTCTGGCATCTCATTGCTTTTAATCTTGTTTGCTCTTTCACAATTTTAAGCACTATTAGTCCTCTCATAGGTTTTCCTTTTCTTCTTTTTATTAACAACTTCAATGAAACCACCTTGCATGGGTTTTGAGACATTTTGATCACTTGTGGAGCCAATTAGTTCAAGGTTTTCTTTGGAAGACACATTGTCAGGTTGATCCCCTACAAACTCTACCACATGCAATTTATTATTTTGAACCCTATCTCCTTTTTCCTTCAAGATCCTGAGGGCAATTTGTTGGGCATTGAGCCTAGGGGCATTATCCTCATGAACCTTTTCCCTTGGGACTTCAATATATTGTGGCTAACAATAGACATTTTCTCCAATATTCTTCTCAATGACACTCCTAGCCTCTTTGACCTCATACTCACCATCAAAGAGGGGATTAGTTCTTGAAACAAATTTGCCAATATGAACATCAATGGTTTCTTTATCAGAGCTATGATTATTCATTGTAGTGCCAACTTTTTCCCCTACATTAACATTAATACTCAAAGCATTGGCATTTTTCTCTTTATTAAATATTACTTCTAGTAGTAGAGTCAAAATCTTTCTGTATGTTTTTCAAAGCTGGACACTCCTTTCTATTGTGTCCATTTAATCTATAGCGAAAGCAAGAACCAATGTCTCCTAGCTTGACAATTTCCCATATAAGGATTCATTATCGATTTCTAGAGAAATTTCACTGGGAAAACCACATCAGGTGTGAGAGTCAGAAGAACCCTAGCATTGAGATGAGGAAGGGTAATCTTCGGGTTTTCAACTTGCAGAGTTGACCCCAATGGCTTAAGCATTTGGGGAATAAATGGCCAAAACTTCGGCTGAACACCTCTCATCTTGATCCAAATAGGGGAAACATCAGAAATTTCTCTATCACAATTACCTTTTGGTGACCAAGGAAATCCCTAAATTGGGTTTGCCCAACGTTCTAGAGACACTTTTTTAAAACTCTCTTGCATGGAATGGATTTTGAAAAAAAATGACAAAGAGACCCTTTTAAATCATTTGATTGAAGTTAACTAGAATTCTCAACTTCTTACCCCATATATTATTAAACTAGTCATCCAAAATTTTTTCTGGCTAGTAAGAACTTAAGATCCATGAAGACAAAAAAAATAGCCACACTTCTTAACCTGTTATATTCCATCTTAATTGCATCAATCATATCAACATTTGGAAAAAGGGAGAGGACATTACCACCAGGTCGCGAGTTCATACCTTGCGGGCCGGTCTTTGTGTTGTTAACTTGTTACCTTCTTTTTGGGTAGTGTTTCCTCGTCCACCTCTATTGGTGTCAGGTCCTCCTCTACTCCCCACATTTTCCTTTTCAAATATCCCTTCAAAACTTGTAGTTTTGGAAATTTTGGGCTGCAACTCCTCAGCCACCACGGCCTTATAAGACGGCTTGTCAAGCTTGTCATTTCCCAAAACCTTCTCCTTGCGTCTATCATTGTCAAGAATGGCTTCCTCCACCTTGTTATCTGCATCATTAGACGACACTCCCATAATCAAGCCGGCTTGAGACTCACACAAGCCGAGTTTAGGCAACACCCAACAATGAGTGCCCTAACTAGAACACACAGGCCAAGTACACAACTGAAAACAAAACAACGCAAATGAAAGAAAACCATAAAGAAAACAAAGCCAAGAAAAGCACTACATGCAACACAGTGTAAACATAAGACAGGTGTCCCTCGGTCTGCAAGAAGGTGTAGGGTACGAGGGATGCACAGATGGCACCCAAGTTGTAGACCGGTTCTTTTTTGCGATGAGAAATTTTTCGTATATATGTGCCACTAAAATATATCCCTTCAAATGTTTCTCTCACATTAAAATAAGAAGAGTCCGCGCATTAAACTTCAATTCTTTTTCCAATATGAAGTATTAATGCTGTGACATACAAATATTTCCTCCCACACTGATATAAAGCTTCCGCAAATATTTAAATGGTCCGATATTCAATTGCAAAATATTAAAGATTCACCCTAAATATAAAATATGAGGAGCTGAGTTTATAAAATTCAGGACTCGTTGCAGATCACTCACATACTTATTTTGATATATGTCGCTTTTCTGGCCAATATATCCAGACGATGGTCAACAGAGATTATTTCTCCAATATTCTGAATGCACTATTCAGCCAATACATTGATAATTCTGATAATAGAATTTTTTATAAATTTATCTTTGAGAAACCCTTTGTAAATATGTTTCGGATGAAATTCAACTGCACCCAACAAGATGGCAGGCTTGATGCTCCGATGCTAGTGTAATATCCCAGCAGGATATTTTCCCGCAATTTTCTCACAAATAATTTTCAGAATATTAACATATATCTTTGCAAATAAAACCTGCAGAAATAACGAGTAATGAACCGATAAATGCTCAATAAAGTACCTCAAAATACATGATTGCATTATACATCAGCAATACAATAACCAGATATCAAAAATCCAATCTTAAAAACAGATACACAGTCAGATTGGAAAGAAACAATAAAATGCACCTGTAGTCTTAGATGTGAATTCTGATGTGAATCCACTACAAAAGATGAATTTGGGCTATGTCCAATCCACCTAGAAAATCTGTGAAGGTTAACGTCCTCAGGCTTCAACAAAGAAAGCTAATAGCTTCCCAAAATTCTCCACAAAAAAATAAAAAAATCAATCTCAAATCCAAGCATGCTGAAAATGAAATCCTCATCCTTCTTTTATGCTCAAAATGGTGACCCTTCAGTTTTCTTCTCCTGTCCTTTCTTCTTTTTCCTTCTTAACAGCTTTAACCCACCTTGTAATATTAATTTGACCTATTTAATAAACTTGCATTAAACTCCCTTATGCCATAATTAATATTTTACATTTTTGACTTTAGAATTCTTAATGTCCCTAAAAGGGGATATCACAAAACTCCAGTCATGTCCACAAACAGAACCATATTTATCAATTATTGAATAATGTTTGAAGTATCAATGACAAGGGTCATCTCTAATGGCAAACTAACTTGGATCAATCATTCTGGAATACATCTTGCATAGTCAAATGCACTAGGGTTATGGCATTGCACATTGGTAGCTATCACCGTCGGAAAAATTGACATGAACTTAGGTGACTCTACACTAAGTACGTGTCTGACAATGTAATAGGCGATCCCTAGTTATGGACGAAATATGCCAACATGGAAGGTGAACCATCTTTTCCAGTGAGTGGCATTACATCCCTCACCATAGGCTTGACTTTTTTTATTTCTCCCACCTCTGCTTCTTCTTCTAGTCTCGTCCTATGTAATGACAAAGTCCACTCTATTTGTTCCCAAAACCATAGATTGAAATCCTATTAGTCTTGCTAACTCAATGTTGGGATTTCAACACGTTATGGCCAACTTGACAGGAATAATCAATATGATCCAATTCCTCTGTGCTTTTGGCTCTGCTAGACCAAGGCGGGTGTGCCTACTCTTGAACCAGCCTTTCTAGTCCAAGGAATTTTATGCCAGACAATCTGATCACAAGTGCAACAAAAATCTTCTGAATGGCAAGAGATTAAGAAGTCTTTTAATTTGCACCACTTTAAATAGATATGTGAAAACACTGAAAAAGTATTGACTTCAAAACTTCACCAATTACTTCAGGATGTAAATGCTTTAGATAGAATGCAATACAAACTTCAATTTTCTGAAATTATATCAATAATGAAAGCAATTATTTGATAGTAAACATGTTTAAAATAAGAATGTTTATGAATTATAACAGTAAGAGAATTGGTTAATCTGAAAAGGAAGATGCAAAGTAAATCATCCACTCGAGGCTATCAATCAAATGATTATGTATGAAATGACTAAATGATAGAGTCTATTGCAGCACGAGCTATTTAAATATAACTTTAGAGGACAATAAGCTGTCATTTATATCATCAATTATTCCAAATCCAGAATGGAAAATTTAATTACATATGCTATCAAGAGCTAGTTTGAATGAATTTTAACTTTGTAAAAAGATCAATCAAACAGGGTTAGGGAAACATATAAATAGTCACAATACCCTGATGTTCGAACTCAAATGCTGCAAATAAATCTACAATTCTGGTATTCTTTAAGAACAACCTGCCAATTCCTTTGGAAACTATAAAGAATTAGCTGTGTCTGCAGTTTTATTTCTCTGCTACTAATGAATAAGAAAGTAGATCCTTATATCAGTCATACAGAATCTTCATGAATCAATTGAAAATGTCATTTGTGAGTACTTTGCTTTCCTATTCCGGAATTGCCTTGCTACAGATAATGTTTGTAATTCATGAAAACTCTCCTTTTGTTTTTATATATATCTGGAAAATATTGCTTACAAAAACCATCCCTTCTCCCCTTTTACGTCTTATATTTATACATTAATAATAAGGTGCAAATAAACAGTCACACCTCTTCATAATATCCGACTCGAACTGATTAGTTGTAATTAAATAATCATGTTAAAAATTTGATAATTGATTACATTTACTTGGCAATCATCCTCATACTTAGCAAATATACGGTGATTCTGGAATTTGATTGTTTTGGCAAAGATGCGACATATGGTTCCAAGCCGTGCAGAATGTCTTTCAAACAACTTGATCTCTTCCTGTTATTTCCTCTTATAATTGTGATGTGCTCGTGCTTTTTAGTCGATGATAATCTATGTTCATCTTATAGTCCCTTTCTTCGGATTAATTTGTTTCTTTATTGGTTTTGATACTAAGGTGTTTGTGTGGTTTGTGCTTGTGTGTGCATAGGCTTCCAATTCTTCTGTCCACTCTGTTATTACTATCGAGCCTGCAAACCTGCCATATATTGATGCCGAATAAGATGATTGTGCTAGGCTTTATTGGAGACGCTCAACTATATTTTAATTATTTTGTATTTCATCACCACATGCCCTTCCCATTAGCGGTGCTAAGAAATGTGATTCAAAAATGACATTCTACTCCCAGTGGAAGATGCTGCAACCTTGGATCACTATTTTGAGAGTCATGCTGGTTCTGCAACGAGTATGATTGTTTACAGTTCATCTACAAATAAAAGAATGCTAAGTTGGCACTATTAAGATAATATCTTATACTTTCTATAATAGTCAACTACTTGTCTATAGTCCGTCTTTCAGTCTAGATAGGAATGTTTCCTATCCCGTCTCTTTTGTCTTCAGTCCAGATAGGAATGTTTCCTATCCCGTCTCTAGTTTTGTTTCTAATTCCGTCTTTAGAAACAACGTCCTTGTAATTCTTTATAAGGAACACATTTGTTCCTTTGTTAATAAATCAATCATCCGGAAATCCGTTAATCTGCCAACTCTTCTTGAATCTTGTAACATGGTATCAGAGCTAACACTTAAATTTTTTTGGGAAAAATTTATAATTTCTTCTTGAAATAATTTGTTTAAATTTTTTCAAAATTTTTTTCAGTTAATTTCTCTGAAACCCGCCTAGGGTTTTCTGCCTAGAGAAAATTTGAAAATCTCAAACTAGGGTTTTACGGATTCGTGACTAGTACAAATTGCGATTTTTTCGCCGAACTCCTTTGCAAATCGCGTCTGACCTCGTGCCCACATTCGTTTTGGCTTTCTTTGCTGCAAATCGTGGTCCTTTTTTCAAGTATTTGCAAGGAGCTCGCAGATATTCCTTGGCGTTTGTTTCCTTGGAAAATCGCAGACGTTCTTGGCTGCCGTTTTCAGACGGCTCTGCTCATGCTGAATTCGCATTATTTGAGATTCGACCTCCACGGCTGCCGCTTGAATTTTCGCTCGAAACCCTAATTTTTTGGGGTCGAAAAATATTTTGTTTGCAAATTCTTGATGGGTTTTTCGAGAGCTCGACTGGGTTGTTGTCTGTTTTTTCTGGGTGCCTCGATTTTCGAGCCAGCGGATCCAAAAAATGAAAGAAGATTCCTTCTGGGTATTCGAGCTCTCTTCTGGGTCATTCTCTGATTCTTCTGGGTCTTTCGTATTTTTGCCTCGAAAAATGTGCTTTCACAGATTTTCACAGTTTTTCATTGAAAAATGTGCCATGGCATCTCTGACAAATATTTTGCTCGAGCATAATTCCAAATTCAGTGGTCGCAATTATGGAACCTGGAAGGAGCGCATCATCGCAATCTTCGAATATCGAAACACCGATCAACTTGTTCTGGGTGTTAGGCAGCGTCCGACTTCTCCGGGTCCTGATCAAGGCGAAGCTGCATTTTTCGCCTTCTAAATTTGTTTCTGTTTTTCTGGGTTTGTTGATTTTCTCCTCAAAAATCATTTCAAGTTGTTTGTAATACGCAAGGTTGCGTGAGATTCTGGGTTTTATCGTTTTTTCCACAAAAACAAAGTTTTGTAATTGCAACTTATTTTGAGTCATAGCACTCTTTTGGCAAAGCTTCTTGGTTTCAACATTTTGTAGATCTAGGGAGGGTCTCAATTATCCCAGAATGTTCCGACATTCGTACGTTGACCATTAAGGGAGGGTATTAAGATAATATCTTATACTTTCTATAATAGTCAACTACTTGTCTATAGTCTGTCTTTCAGTCTAGATAGGAATGTTTCCTATCCCATCTCTTTTGTCTTCAGTCCAGATAGGAATGTTTCCTATCCTGTCTCTAGTTTTGTTTCTAATTCCGTCTTCAATCTACGTTGTTTCTGTTGTTTCTTTTAGAAACAACGTCCTTGTAATTCTTTATAAGGAACACATTTGTTCCTCTGTTAATAAATCAATCATCCGGAAATCCGTTAATCTGCCAACTCTTCTTGAATCTTGTAACAGGCACTTGAGTATATACAAATTTATTCTCTACCATTTCTTGTAGAAATGACTTAGTCCATTTTGATTTTGCAAATGTTCCTCTATACTCTGCATCCAAATCGCCTAAACTGTGGAATTTGAACTTGTTTTTATGCAAACCGTCCAGTCTTACAGTTGCAAAATATTTCCTTTGTCTTTATGCAAACCGTCCAGTCTTACAGTTGCAAAATATTTCCACGAATGTCCTGATATTTTCTTGCAATCACGAAGACAATTGTTACCAAAAGCCACTGGTATAGTCTCTGTGATTTTCATTTCAAGCCGATGACTTGGTATTGAAAATTCATATTCTGCTTTCTTCTCATGATACCACACACCTATTTATATTGATTTTACACTGTGTTAATAATCCACTGTTAATTAAAAATGCCATCTGATTGTGCTGGGCACTCTGTGTTGTTAAGCGTTTCAATGCATATGTGCACCAACTGCTACTATGAATCATTGAATACTTTATTTACATCATCTATTGGTCCTTTTTCATTCCTCGCATGGTCTACAATATTTTTTTACATTTAGTTTTCTTTATCTTGTCTTCTGTTGTTGTTCTTAATTCCAGGGCTATGTCTTCATGTTATGCTTGTTATCAGCAACAGTGCCCTTTGCCTCATATTGATTTTTAATGTAAGAAACTTAGATATGATTTCTAGTATATGAACTGTAGCTATCTTATTGTCATCATCTTGCAAAAGGGAACATGCACTATGCCAAAGAGAGGTTTCCATTACTTTTAATTAGGGAAACAACAATAATATAAGGTTTTTAAAGTTATTTATCTTAGAATCAAAATAAAAAGTTTTTTGAAACATCAATATCCAGAGTGATCACGTGCAGGAAGGATTTAAATCGCATCCTAAAAACAGAGATGTTAATGATAAATGTAAAAAATGACATAAATAACAAAATGGCAGGAAAATGTACGCGAATGGAGACCCTAAAATTAAGGTTCCATCAGTGGCTCTTGCTGGGGACATATGCTCCTTATGGGTGTAATGAGTATCCCAACTGTCTCTGGATGAAGCAGACCTACAAGAAAACAAATCAACAAACAATAATTTATTCATGTAATAATATCAACAATATCAAATAAAAATATGTGAAGGGAAAGCAAAAAGGAAAAGAAAACCCCGTGAATATCCTCATGGAAAGAATGGCTTCAAATACTTTCCATGGTCAGGGAATTCTTGCATGTGTCCATCCATATCTTGCAAAAAATTTGAGTGCTCTCCTTTTTTCTAAGATGATGAATGGCCCTAATTGCAAAGCCTCAAATTTACCATGCTTACCCTTTTCTTGATCTCTCGCATTCCACTTCAAAACCCAATCTCCTACCTTGAAAGATCTGTTTTTGGGCTTTCTTGTCATGGATAAACCTAATTTGCTTCTGCTTGTTGATGTTCTGCTCCTGTGCACATCTTCTGATTTCATCGAGCTGTACAAGTGTGTTTAACCACTCATCCATAAAATCAATATCTTTGAATTGCTCTTCACTTATGAATTATATACTGGCAGTAAGTTATTGAGTGGAAGTCTTGCTTCTTTACCATAAACCAAATTAAAAATGGAAAACCGGTAGACTTTTTAACTGTGATCCTGTCCGCCAATAGAGCTAAATTTAACATGGAATCCCAAGCTCTCTTATTATTATCTAACATCCTCCTAATAATCTTCAATATGTTCTTGTTGCTGGCTTCGGCTTGCCCATTACCTTGGGGATGATATAGGGACGAAGAAGAAACAATTATGCCATACTTCCTGCAAAAATTAGAAAATTCTTTAGATCTAAAACACATATCATTGTCCGCTATAATTTCTAGAGGGACCCCAAACCTGGTTAAAATATTCTCCATAAGAAGCTTAATTACAACTTTCCTTGTGGATTGCCTGGCAGGTATGGCTTCTACCCATTTACGAAAGTAATTAGTTGCCACCAAGATCCAACTATGCCCCCCACTTGATTTGTTGCTTATCTCTCCTATGAAATTGATTACCCACATCTGAAATGGTTCTTCTGTTTGCAAGGTTCTTAGGGGAAGGGCACCAACACATTTCAACTTTTTGAAGAACTTCTGACAAGCCTCACATTTTTTCACATAAGCATGACGACTTTTGAATACCCTGCATGTAGAATTTTATGTGCTGCTGTTTTGGTTGAGAAGTGACTGCCACAGACTCCTTCATGCATTTCTTTAAGAATAGATTCGGCTTGATATATGTCTAGGTAGAGAAGTAAAACCCCATCTTTATTTTTCCAATAAAGATCACCTTGGATTAAAACATACTTAGTAGCTTGAAGTTTTATAGATATTTTCTGGTTATCACTCAAACTATTGTTACATTTCATATGCCTTAAATAATAAACTATATCACTATACTAGGGGCACCTTTCAATATTGACTTCTGTGTGCTCAAGATCAACTTGGTTTACGTGTGTTGCCTCGAGATTTGTGTTTGCCACGAGTTTGGCTAAACCCCGTCCTCTTTCTAATTTTGTGATTTGGATACCAATGATGAATTCTTGTACCTGATTTATCCATTTGCATCTCCTTCTGGTAGTCTTTGATCGTTTGAAGATGTCTTTAGCTGCCGTATTGGGAAAATATGCAATAATTTCTTCTCCAACTAGGTAAGGTCTGAATGATTTAACTGCTTTGACAAGTGCATAGGCCTGTCTTTCACTAATGTCATAATTAAGCTCAACAGCCTGCAAGCACTTGTTGAATAATGCAATTGGTTGTTCATGACCCTCTTCATTCTTCTATAGTATAACCACAGCTATAGTGTGATAAGATGCAAAAGAAAAGATCTGAAAAGGCTTCTTGAAGTTAGAAGGCTTAAGCACTAGAGCCCCTTTGATGACTTTCTGTATCGCTGCAAATGCCTTCATGGCTTCATTGTTCCATGCTAATTTAGGCCCTTTCTTCAGCATTTTGGCAACTGGTTTAATGATTTTTGCAAAATTGGAAACAAACCTTCTCACAAAGTTGATTTGGCCAAAGAATGATTGAATGACCTTTATAGTCTTGGGTATTTGAATATTATCAATTGCAACCACTCTTTCTGGATCTATCTGTAGAGTGGAAATATCACTCAGTTTCATAGAGATATAATATGCTAACCATATAGAATAGTTTGATTGAGATACATATGAAGTAAGACATAGAACATATCATTCATACCACAACACCAATAGGTGAGGAAATGATTTTTTTATTAACACCAAAAATTAACATGAGTGCATTGACAATATTCCAAATATTTATAGAACGGTTGGTTAGTTGGAAACCAACCGGCGCATTCCCTCACCTCCTAACTACCCTGCCTGACTAGGTTTTAACAAGTAAACATAATAGTTACTGAAATCAACCGACGCATTCCCTCACCTCCTAACTACCTAGCCCGACTAGGTTTTAACAAGTAAACATAATAGTTACTTTATTTCGACTATATCTATCCCCCTCCCCCCCCACCCCCCCCAAAAAAAAGTCATCTTGCAGATGACTGCAGGACATGAAAACAACAAAAACAAACTTTGACTTCAAGAAGAAGGATGGGAGGACATCCCTCTGCTCGGAGCTCCCCTTAGCTGTTGCAGGTCTCATTCAGCGGTCTTTTGCTTTGTCCAAACGCCTTGCAATATCTGTAAAGCGTCCATCTTCTTGGCTTCTGCTGTGGCGACCGTGCTCTCCAATTCAGCTTTTTCTTTGTTCTAGGCTTCCGACATGGCGACTTTCTCAACTTCCCATTGATGTTGAAGATTCTTCCTTTCCATCCCCCAAGCTTTAGCTAGGCTTTTTTCCTATTGAAGTTTCAAAAAGGTTCCCTGAAAGGCAACCTCCATAGATGTAAGCACCTCTATGAAAGGTGATTGTTCCTGTCCAATGGAAATGATAGAACTGCCTGTCCACGTAGTAGCCATGTCCTCCTTTGAATATCCACCCTGATCTAGAAGTCCCCAATTTGTATGGCAGTCAGTCTGCATAAAGGCAACCAATGCCTCTACTGCTGCTATGACAATTCTCAGGTTCTGAGCCTTGGCCTGTTCCACGAGTTTCCTAGTAGAATGC
Source organism: Cupressus sempervirens (assembly GCA_028749045.1). Taxonomy (NCBI): domain Eukaryota; kingdom Viridiplantae; phylum Streptophyta; class Pinopsida; order Cupressales; family Cupressaceae; genus Cupressus; species Cupressus sempervirens. Next base: position 514,765,092 of record CM053787.1, on the reverse strand, counting down.
TCCATGGCGTGAAGCTTTGTGAGGAACAGTTCGGCCTTGGTTGCAAAAGAGGTTGTGTCCGACAGTTTCCTACGCTCGCTTTGTATCTCTACCTGTTCCTCAGCAGCTGCCTCTAAGGGTGAAGACACCATGCATTCTTCCTCGAGTAACCTGTCAGCCTTCTCCAGGATTGTATCTGCCTTGGCCACATCCGTACCAGCTACTGCCATCTTGCTTTCCTGAGTGTGAATTTCCCTGGTTTGTTTATCCTCTCCTCCTATTGGCTGTACCACAAGAGCAACCAGATGGACTATTTCTGGGTCAACAGGTGTTTGTAACCTCACTTTATGGGCACACTTTGGCTGGCATCTTAAGTTGATTACCTTAGTATGGGAGGGTTGTTCTGCGTAAATAAGTGGCGCCAACCTCGGAAGTGATATTCTCGATGCCCCCCATGTTGGAAGTTGTTGTGTGCCGCCTGCTCCTTGATTTAGTTCAGAAGTATCTGCTGTAATAATCCCTTCCAGATCACCAGTCATGTTAGGGTAAATCTCTGGGGATTCTGATATTCCCGTTGGCAGTGGCCCCTCCGCAAGTGGTAAAAAAGTTAACATCCCCTGGAGTCCCCTGTAGGTGACTTAGACGGATTTTTGCTTCCTATGAGTCCGAGGAAGATGAATCCATATCGCTGCCTTCCTCTTCTAAACTCCCTTCATTCTCTTCATCCTTTACTTCTTCGATCACCACTGTTTGTCTTGGTTTCTTTTTCTTAGGTTCACCTCCATTGTGAGATCCTACACCCATGGTATCCAGATGGAGCCAATATGTCATAGCCGGTTTGTAGGGTTCTACTCTATTAGCAGGTACCAGTGTCCCTCAGTGCTCACTGTTCACCTGAGTGCGTAATGCTTCTAAGAACAAGGCCACTGTATGATGAGGCATATAAAAGGTTGTGTTTCAACTCCATGAATTCCCGAAGTCTATCAGAAAGAAATTTAGCCCAATTATATGCCTGCCCTTTATACACTTCATCCACTACAGGTAACATCCAAAGGGCAATGTCAGAAGTGCGACTGCCTGCAATGAGCTTGCTTTTAACCAAATCTACAACACAATGCCATTCATCATTTGCTATGAAAATTTTCTTTAGACCTCTACTGTTCTTCAAGATTCCTTCCCATTCCAGACTTGTAAGATCTTTTCGGCACATTAGTTTCAACCACTTCCTCGTCTTCTACTGTCATAGAGGTTTTTTCCACTTCCTGCCCTTTATTGGGAATTTCAAAAACTTTGCTTATTTCTTCTGCTGAATAAGAAACTGTCACTTGTTGCTGGAAGTGCTGTACTATAGATTTATGACATGATTTCTCATAACCTGTAATTAAATTTCATAGGATAGGCTCAAATTCTTTTAATTCAAAAATTGGCATAAAAATTGTTTTGTCTACCTTTGTTGTGCACAACGCTTTTTTTAGGGGATGATTCGCTTCCGCTTTCTCGCACCAAGCCCTGCATTCACTTCCTAGCACACTTTCCAATGTGATATTCTCAGTCGTGATTGTGATTTTTTTTGCCGTATTCCTTTGCTTTTTGTCATTTTCCCTATTTCCTTTTTGGCTTCCAGTGCCACAGGTTTCTTCTTTTTGGAGTCGATAATGTTTCCTCTGCTCAAATTTCCTATGCTTAATTTCACCATTGTGTGTTGACGAGTCAACTCCCAGATCTCTTGAACCGTTTGTATATGCCACTTGTACCAACTGTCCCTCTGACGTGATCGCTTGTAACCAACTTCCAAGTGTAGTACTGTAGATTGTGCGAAATTTCGTATGAATGCTTCTCCCTTTGTATCCCCTCGTACTATTTCCTGTATTTGTATGGCCACCTTATGTCCTTCCTCTTTTTCCCTTCGTACGGATTTCTTAGGTACAAGAAATGCTTGTTTTTGCTGTACGGAGTTACCTGTAGATTGCTGCCATACCTTTGTAGACTGCTGCCATACCTCTGTTTGCTGTACGGAATCGCTTCTTGTGCACCCTTGCTGCTGCACGGATGTGGTTTGCTGCCTTATGGATGCCTTCCGTACGTTGTCCTTTTGCATGGCTATGGTTTGAAATTTCCTTTGTACGACCAGCCTTCTCCCTGGTACAGATGTTCGTATGGCTGTCTTCTCGACTGCTACTTCCACCCTTCCTTCTTGCTGTACAGATATCCATACAACTATCTCAGTTACTTCTTCCTGCACTTCTCTGTCAAATGCGGTGATGTTTTGTGACTGCGTCTCTTTATAAGGACTTCGTTTAATTTTTCCTTGGTCCTTTCATGTTTTGCTTTTTGTATTTTTTCCTCTTCTGCATTTATAAAATAGCTATTTGCCAATTTATTTCTTTTCTCATATGGTTTTAACTTAGACCCATTTACTAGGTCTCTGATAGGTTTGTTATCCAAGGTAGTTAACTTTATTGCTCCATTCTCTTTTATTTTTGATATTTTAAATGATCCTAGCCATTAGACTTTAAATTTCCCTGGGTTTATTTCATTTTTCCCATTATATCTTAGTACCAGTTATCCTTGTTTAAAATCCATTTTCTTCAAATGCTTGTCATGCCAAAATTCTCGCCTTTGTTGGGCCACCTCTTTACTCCATTGAGCAAAGGTCCTCTTTTCATCTAGTTTGAGTGAAGTACATAGTCTTTCCTTGAGGCTCTCCTCATCCCCCAATCTGTTTTCGATTGCCACCCGTAAGCTTGGTACTACATGTTCCATTGGCACCATGGCCTCTTGTTTGTACATAAGGCAAAAGGGAGAGTGTCCAATAATGGCCTTATGCGTAGTCCTATATGCCCACACCACTGCTGGGATTCATTCTTCCCAGTCCTGCCCTTCTACTCCTCAAGTTTTATATAGGATTGCCACTATTACTTTGTTCGTGGTCTCTGCTTGGCCATTTGCTCTTGGATAATAAGGACATGAGAACAAATGAATTTTTTTATACTCACTTGTCATCCTCTTGATGGTATGATTCACAAAATGTACTCCTCGGTCACTTGTTAGTTGGAGTGGAATCCCGAATCTCGTGACTATTTGTTGATACAAAAATTTGGCTATGCTGAGAGTTGTGCTGTCTGGGAGAGCCTATACTTTAGCCCATTTCGTTAAGTACTCTATTGCCACCACTATATACTTACACTGATGACTTTTGCTTACCGGTAAGGGTCTTACAAAATCTAGTCCCCACCGCTCAAATAATTCTTGTGGTTTGGATGGAAATAGTGGCATGAAGTCTCTTTTGAGAGGTCTTCCTACTCTCTGACAAGTGTTACAACTCAATACCTATTCCCTCGCATCTGCGAACAATGTCGGCCACCATGGTCCTCCCAAAAGTACCTTCCCTACCGTAGTATCTGGTGCCATGTGACCTCCAGCTAGTGTTTCATGGGCTTCACTTAGAACCCTTGGAATTTCTTCCTCCATTACACATCTCCTTAGTATTCCGTCGGGTCCCATTTTGTACAATAACCCTTCAATTAGCTGGAATGTGCTACTTTTTAAGGCATTTTTTCTCCTTTACGTTGTAGGCATTTCCTTTGGAAAGGTTGCTGTTGATAAATAGTGTCCAATTTTTTCGTACCATTGAGGTAACTTTGCAATCTGAAATAAGTGTGCATTTGGAAAATCATCACACACCTCACTACTCGAAGCTTCTCTTGACTTGATCCTTGACAATTGACTAGCAACTACATGAGATTATCCCGGCTGCACTATAATTCTAAATGTAAATTCTTGTAGTAGAATTAGCCATCTACTTACTCTCTCTTGAATCACCGATTTGTTTACTAAGTACATTAGTGCTTGGTGGTCAACAAAAAATGTAAAGGGTGTAGCTAGTAAGTAATGTCTGAATTTTTGTACTGCATACACCAAACCTAACGCTTCCCGCTCCGTGGTGCTGTAGTTACGCCTTGCTTTAGATAGAAGCCCGCTTGCAAAATATACAGGATGATCCAACCCTTCCTTCCTTGTTTGTGCCAAGGTGGCACCTATTGCATAATTGGAGGCATCCACATGGACACGGAATTCTTTGTCCTAGTCGGGATATATGAGGACAGGGGCCCCAACTAATCTTTTCTTCAGTTCTTGGAAGGCGTCTTCCTGCTCTTCCTTCTACCCAAACCGCTCGCCTTTCCTAGTTAATCTCTCCAGTGGCATTGATACTTCAACAAATCCTTTCATAAATCTTCTATGGTATCCTACATGACCTAGAAATGACTTGATACTTGTTACATTGTACGACGCTTCCATTTCCAAAATCACCTTTATCTTATCAAGCTCTGTCTTCAATGCTTCTTTGCACACAATATGCCCAAGAAGTCTCCCATGTGAAACCATGAACCTGCACTTTTTCGGATTGAGGGCTAATCCTGCTCTTCTACATTTCTCCATGCATTCTCCAAGAATTTTGAGGTGTTGCTCCTACTCATTGTAAACCGACCAGTCATCTAAGAATGCTTTGAAATTCCCCACAAACATTCCATCGAAGATATGTAGTATGATCCTCTGGAACGTGGCTAGTGCATTGCATAGTCCGAAGTGCATCCTATTATAGGCATACACCCTGTCTTCAACCACAAATGTAGTTTTTAGCTTATCTTCTTCCGCAATGCTAATTTGATTGTATCCTGAAAATCTGTCCTTAAAGGAATACATCTCATGGCTGGCTACCTTCTCCAAAATGCTATCAGTAAATGGAATGGGAAATGAGTCTTTTATTGTCACTGCATTCAAACATCTGAAATCTACGCATTTGAATTTGAGCGCCATCCTTCTTGAGTGATATGACTATAGGAGATACCCATTCACTTGTTTGTACATTGAATATTATCCCTGCTTCCAACATCTTTTTGATTTCTTCCCCGACCCTTTTTGCATAGTTTTTATTCATTCTATAAGGCCTTTTCCGTACTGGTCTTGCTACGGGCACCAATGGAATCCGATGGACACATAGTTCTGGGGGTGCTTCCTTCAAGTCTTTGTACATCCAAGCAAAGACGTCCTTATACTCGAAGAAGATTCTAAGGGCTATTGCTTTCAATATTGGGTCCCAATCATCTCCTATCCATATTTCCTTAGGTTGATCTCCTCCAAGGTTTAATGCTTGGAGCTTGGCCTCTTTGTATTCCACCTTTTGTTCCAAAAATGTGTGTAGGTGTCTTGTTGAGAGTTCCCATCCCTTCCTTATACTCTGTGTACCCTTCCAGGCATTGTTCCTCTGACTCAGATTCTTGTACTTTAAGCATATTACATTCCGCATGGAAAACTTCATAGTCTCCCATTTGCTAGTGAAATAATCCATTAAGGGAACTTGTGTCGTCTTCTGAGCATTCCCCTAATCTAAGTACTCCTTCCTCATCTGGTTCCATCCCTCCATAATCTTCTCCTTTTGAGTTTGATGCCAAGTCCTGACTTACTGACTGGGTCTTGAGGTCTATGATGTACTTTCTTCCTTCCGACTCAATAGATAGAGTGTTTCGCTTCCAATTATGGGTAGCTTTTGCTGCAACCAATATCCGCTTCCTAATAGAGCATCATATCCTTTCTTCTCTATGCTGATAACCACAAAATCAAGAAAAAAATGTTGCGTACCAACTATGACTTTTTGTCCCATGAGTGTTCCTATACTCTTGATTCCATGTTGGTCCACTCCCACTAGTTGAAATGTCGGTGGCTAGAGTGTAGGTTTCCCTATTTCCTTCCATGTTTCTTTTGATAAGACATTTACATTGAAACCTCCATCCACAATAGTATTTGAGAGTTTGCACCCTAGTATCTCCATTTCTACTATCGCTGGTGTTCTCCCCATCCCTATGGTGAACAGAGTATTGTCTTCTGTCCATACTTCTCCCTTCTCTTTCTTTGATGTTATCCCTTTCGGGTTTGCCCCCTGTGTTAGTGCTACCTGCAGTTGGGGTAATGTTTCTAATAAATCACCTATTTTCATTGGGATAGTAGTTTCCAATACTTGCTACACAATATTCGTTACACCCCTACTTGAAGTAGGCTTTTTTGGCTTTGTTTGTCCTTCCTCTCTCATGCTATCTTGAATGTGTTTCTTTGTTTCTTGAAATCTTTCGGTCTCTGTAGTAGCATTTGGATAGGTTAATTTTCTGGCTTGCATTGTGGTGATTGCAAGAATCTCGCCTTCTGGATCTTCAATGTCTAACATATTTACCCCCTTTTGTCTTGAGCAATTTGCATCCTCATGATTGCCTGGCCCACACCATTTGTAGAGCATCCCTCCATTTTGTTCTCCTTCGCTTTGACAATCTCGTGCAAAATGTCCCCATTCATTACATCTCCTACATTGAATCATCGGCCTCCCCTTGGAATCATATTGGAGTAGCCGCTGCGGTGTGTTGTTTTTGCTATTGTTGTTGCTATTATTGTTACTTCCTCTCCTGTTATTTCTGTATCCTCCTGGTGAGGCTTCTGTATTTGTGTTCTTCGACTGAGTGGAAGGAGGTCTAGTGTAACATCCCGTTTTCCCAGGTCTTAATTAACAACTATCAACTCAAAGAATATTAGTTATTACTTCGTTTCAAAGGAAGACAGTTATATCATTCATGTTCATGTGAATAAGATTTACTGTTAAAAAGAGTTAGACAAAATTTCTTAACTTAAAAACTTGAAGTACCATCATATGAAATTATTACAGAAATTTGAAAACTACATACCTCGGAAACTGAGATTGAAATCAACTAGGGATGCTTCTTCAACCATCCGGGTTAGTCCACAAATACCTCTATAACAATACCACAAAAACGACTTCTATCCAATATTGTTAAACCAAAATCAAATGACGATTTTCATTAAATACCATTATATAAAATTAGGGCATCGCATACCACTATATCAATTAGGGTGTTGTTTACCTTCAGTTCATTTAGGGCTTATGATACCGCTATCTCACTTAGGGCTTCCAATACCACAAATTCAATTAGGGCTTTTGATACCACTATATCATTTAGGGTTCGAGTCATTTCTCAATCAATTATGGCTTCAGATTCCTTTCCTTCCGATTACTTAACTGTGACAGAATCTTAAGATTAGAATTATACTCATATTTGATAATCATATAAATGAAAAGCAATCCATGAATCTATTTCTTAGATCTAGATGTAAATAACAATAACAATGATATAACCCAATTTAACCTTACCTCCTAAATAAAAGTGATATCACTTGTTTCCGATAACAATTGTTTCCATAGCTTATCTCTGTCTGACGTACGACTGACATTCTTGGGAAGAGGTGAAACATTGTCAGGGGCTTAACCACCCAACTTCGGACCACAACTTTATCCCCACACAATCTCTAACGAGATAGGCCCTCCCTACCCGGAATAGACAGGGGTCATCTTGCCATCTACTGGGCTTCTTGGTAATTAACTCACCATACGACTTGGCAGCAGGAGATCACAATAACAGGAATATGCATGAGTTATTAATTAATTCATATAAACATTGTTTTGTCAATTTGGTACTGATTCTTATTATTGATGATTCCTTCATTTCACCTCATCACCCATCTTCTTGGCTACACAGCTGGGTGAATCCTAGGTATACGGAATTCTCAAAGCAGACAACTCTGTCTATTAATTAAGAAGATTACATACATCCAGCGTTTCACAATCTATGATTACATAATTATGTTCTTTATAGATTTCAAATTTGAGTGTTTATTTAATTAAATTAATTATAACTGAATTCTCTTCCACATTCTTCCAGACCCTCTACTCCTCACCATTTCAGGTTACCATGCCAGTGATTCCCAGGTGCTCATGAGTCATATCCACCATACACCTTTCTACCTATTATGGCATTATCGCCGGTGAATTCCTCGATGTGAATAATATTTTGGATTTGGTTAGAAACTTTTGATAGCTTGTGTATTGATGTTGATTCATTTATACAATCAGGTTTATGATCACTACTAATTGAATTCATAAATGATGTTTAACTACAAGGATAATTGATGAGGATCTTCAATGAACTCTATATAATGCAGGGAACCAACAGCAAGATATTATAAATTAATCTCAATCTAACAATGCTTAGTCGGCTATGATTGTGTTTCCAAATCAGGAAAATAAAAACATCATCAGAATGCAATACTCTTATTTTAATTTCTGTTATTAATCTTCTTGGATCCGAATCATACACATAGAACAGTGTTAAGGAATTCTGAGAGTTATTGACATGGAAAGTACGACTGAAAAGGAATGAAGAAACATGAATTGTAACACGGCACTATGGGTGTGGTATTCTGTATTCATGCTGCAGACTCAGCAATTTAAATACAAGGTAACACATGATTGAAACACAGCATTAAATTAATGGTATTCTTGAACAGACTCAGCAATTTAAAAACATGGTTAAGCATGAGTTGTAACACAACGTATGATAGTGGTATTCTATACCTATTACTGTCCACCACATTTCAGTCTGTAATAAATTGTCATCAGTATTTGGATAGTATACAAAAACAAGATATACAACTGGTATTGAAATATGAAAGAAATATAGTCATGGTTCGATGGTTCAGTACCCAGTTCTTATGGTAATCAAAACGCACACAGGCATAGTGTTGTGAAAGGAAATAAAAACAAGATTAGTAGTATCTGACATGACACTTTGTGATTTCTTGAATCCTTGCGGCAGGAAGAATGACTCCACTCCTTGCTTAGAACTTGCGGATATGGGGACATGGAGACAGTATGGAATAGCGGAAAAGTAGAGAAAGAAATCTGAAACTATACTTAGTTTCTCTTGTGCTTGAATAAATCTTTGGTCTTTGAACTGTGACCCGCGGCATACATGTTAAGGAAGTTCGGCAACCATGAACTCAATCTCTGAGCTCTGTTACCTTGGTTACTGGCGGTAATGGGTTTGATAGACTAAAGGAAAAAGATCCAATATGTGATACGACTATGGGAGTCTAATAAATAATAAAGAGCCTGACTCTATGGCTTCCATCTGTTACAAGAAACCTATGCAAATTCCAATCATAAATTCGATGTAAAGCAAGAACATAAAGTTGGAAAATTATAATCGATTCAAATTTTCAAATATTTAATCAATTATAAACAAGGAAAGCATAAAAGAATGGAAAGAGAGTTGAAAGATTATAAGTCGAAAATAATAATTCAAATGTTATTAAAATTGGAACATTATTAAAATCTTATATAACATCACTTAATTAATTATTAAATTATAATGGTGCTAAATCATTTTATATTTAAAAGTACGTTTATAAATAATTATTAAAAACAATATAACGAAAGATAAATTAAAATCCTTTAAGATAAACTAAAATCCTTTAAGATACATTTTATATTTTAACTCAATTATTTTAATTAAATTATTTATTTAAATAACTCATGTAGTTCCACAGATGTATCTTGCTTCAAATCGCTAGGTCCTCTACCTGTCTGCCTAGTGATGGTCATGCCCCGCCTAATTCTTTTTTGACAATGCTTCCACCCCTTCGACATGCTCCCTGCAAGGAATTTCTTCGTAATTAAATTATAATTTATAGAATCATAAATAATCATAACAGTTAATCTTTCATCTTAATTCCATGAATTCGCGATTAACGATCAACTAACATGTCATCTTCACTTGAGATCATAACGACCATCTTACCATTTCACCAGATTATATCAAATTAAACTGCCAACTGACTTCATGCGAACCTCAACGGCTATATTTCAAGCTAGGTCAAAAATTGGGATGTAACATGTAGATTGCCCCCCCTTGGGTCAGAAATACTGAAGCACTCCTTGTTTTCAAATTAGAGGGGCAATCTTTAATTGCGTGCCCTAGTACCTGACAAATCTCACAAATTGCTTTCTTCGGGCATGCTCCTTTTGTATGACCTTTTTCACACTCAGTACAACAAAGTTCTCTCCCTTCTTTCTTTTCTTCTTTACTCTCTACCACTTCCTTCATCAAATGCCTCAGGTCTTTTCTCAAGGCTTGAATGGTTTTGGATTCTTCTTCGCTCTCCTTCGATCTTTCAGTTGAGCTTACATGCCTTCTTCCCTTGGAAGTTTTACTTTCGCTTTCTATGTCCATGGCACGGGTACATGCATCTCCAAAGGTCAATGGTGGGACTATCTTCATCTTTTCCCCGAGAGACGGTGTTAATCCTTCGATGAACCATCATTTCTTTAGTCCATCGGCCCGCTTGTTATCTAGTTTCCCTATCAGCTCTTTCATTCTTATGTTGTAGGCTTTGACGAATTCACTCTTCTCGTCTTGTGTTATAAATCTCCATTACTATTTCATCATCATCTCTCAGGAGTTTGAATTCTTCCTTGAAGGCTGTGCAGATATTATTCCATATGTTTTTCTTTGTTGCCTCCAAATTTGTATACCAATCAATGACAATACCTCTTAATGTGGCCGAAAAGGCTTTTAACCATTTCACTGTGTCATTTTGTCCATTCGCTTGCCATATGGTTATACATGTTTTGTAGTGGCGAGTGGGGTCCTCCGAGCCATCCCCTGTGAACCTTGGTAATTTTTGTTTGTCTATTGCCATATTTTGAACACCACCTGATGGAACACCTGTCGATGGAACCTCCCGATGGAACACTTTCTCCCGATGGAACAATCCCTCCTGATTGGAAGTTCGTTCTTGAGGAGGAACTAATGAAAGTATCCCCTTCTTGACTTTGCTCTTGTCGAAAGTCTCTCCTTGCCGGTGTCTCTGGATTTTTGTATCTCAACTTCCTTGCTAGTGTCTTTGAGATGACCAAATTTTCTATACCTTCAATTGTATGCTCGATCAACCCTTCTTGGATTCTCGTGGAATCCCCTTGTCCTTCTTTCTAGTTACGACGTCTCTCCTGCTGTTGCTGGAGATGTAGTATCCTCAAAGCAACTTCTTCCTTAGTTTCTTCTTCTTGTACCTGCCTGGGATATACGTTTGGAATCAGGGGCATGAATCGTTTTATTGTTTGTTTCCCTTTTTGGAATCTTCACGTTCTTCATGCTCCTTGGTCCTCCTTCCGTAAATTGTTGTAGTACTTGTCTCCTCCATTCCCTTTGTGTCTCAGCTCTTTCTTCTTCCACTTGTAACAAATTTCATGCTAACAGGAAAGGGATCTCTCCTAGGAGATCGTACATTGCTAGTGGCACCGAAAGTTCGTTGCGTATCGTACCTTTAGGGATTGTTCTCTCATGGGCTTCCCTTTGTACGTACTAATCGACCGCAACTTCCCAGGACGTTACCAGATCACGTATCAACTGATCTTCCCTAGTTATTTCCTCCTTTTCCTCGTCACTATTTGTTACTTGGATGAGTGGTACAAAGGGCTTTCCCATTAGTCCATCCTGTCTACCTCCAGGTTCAGACTTAGGCAATGGTGCCAAAAATGCAGAGTGGAAATATCACTCAATTTCATAGAGATATAATATGCTAACCATACAGAATAGTCCAATTGAGATACATATGAAGTAAGACAGAGAACATACCATTCATACCACAATACCAGTGGGCGAGGAAATGATTTATTTATTAATACCAAAAATAACATGATTACATTGACAATATTCCAAATATTTATAGAAGGGTCAATTGGTTGGAAAACAACCGATGCATTCCCTCACCTCCTAACTACCCAGCCCGACTAGCTTTACCAAGTACTAAACATAATAGTTGCTTTGTTCTGACTACACTATCTTTACAACTTCCTTAGATACAATATGGCATAAAAGTTTTCCTTCTATAACCCCAAAATGACACTTTTTGGGATTAAGAGATATTCTATACTCAAGGGCTATTAAAGATTTTCTCGAAGTTTCGACAGTGATCTTCTGCTTCATTGGAGTAAGTAGTAATGTCATCTTGATATACAACCAAAATAAAATCTATTAACCCTTCAAAGGCAACAGCCATCACTCTTTGAAAAGTAGCCCCTACGTTAGTCAAACCAAAAGGCATCTGAGCATAAACATAAGTACCCCAAGGAGTAGTGAATGCTGTCTGCTATTGCTCTGACTCCCTGACTTTGACTTGGTTGTATCCCAAGAAACCATCCATCATATATAGTAACTCATTTCTAGTTACCTTTTGGAATAAGATATTGATATTGGGTAAAGCGTAGTTATCCTTTAAAGATGACATATTAAGATTTCTAAAATCAATGCATAATCTAATGTCACCATTCTTCTTTCTAATAGGGACAAGATTAGATACCCAAGTTGAATGTCTAATAGGCTTAATAGTTCCTGCATCTCTTAGCTTAACTAACTCTTCCTTCACCTTAGTAGCTAAGGTTGGATTAATAGGCCATTGTCTTTGCCTAAAGGGTTTAGCATCAGGGTTTACAGGTATCTCATGCTGAAACAAATCCTCTCTATAGGCTTTCAATTCATCACGACTCCAAGCAAAGACATGCCTAACAAAGAAATCAGATTAGACCTTATTTTAGAGGAGAACTTCTTACCAATGAAAACATCCTCAGGAGCATACTCAGTCCAAGATTAATTTTCTCAACATCATTTTGAATTTTAGTGGATTTGCTAGGTTTGAAACTTTCTGATTCATCAAAAACCTTTTTAATGCTCCCAAACCTTTATGTATCTTATTCGTTTTGAGCTGAACCACCTCCTTACCAAATAAAACTTCTTTACCCTCTTGGACTTCCACATACCCATTCCAGTCTATATTTTGATCTTCATAATTTTCTTCACATGCTAAAAATCTGAGGAGATCCTTATTGTCTTCAAAGACCTGCCAATTCTGCACATTATCGGGTATTGATGGTCTATTCTTCATCGACACGTGCATAATGTCATCAAGTGGAAAATCAATTTGTCTAATAGCTAAGTTAGCCATTATGTCAGCAAGAAAATTGCTTGATCTATCTACCCATTTAAGGGAAAATGCATCAAAATATTCAATTAAATACCAAACACAATTCTTGTATTGTTTTAATCTTGGATTCCTACTTGAGAATTTATTTTTGATTTGAGAGACAATTAAATCAGAATCTCCTAAAAAAGATAGCATCTTAATCCCATATACTTTTGCAATATTTAACCCAATGATTAATGCTTCATATTCTGAAATGTTGTTTGTACATTCAACATTCAGCAAAAATGAATATTTGAAAGTCTTACTAGATGGTGAAACAAAAGTGACCCCAGCCCCATTACCTTCTTTGTTGCAAGCTCAATCAAAGCATATTTGCCACATGTCTTCGTGATTTTCCTGCAAATGCACTTCAATCGGATCAATAACAAGGCTTGTTTAGAAATGCTTACCTGGAAGTTCTCCATATCAGACTGGCAACAGTTAATCTTAGAATCAGAATTGAAATCTTCAACCAAGTAAGTAGACCTTGGATCTCTCTCAATTCTAATCTCTTTCCCACCAACTGGTATAGTGGCATAGGATAAGTCAAGCTAGACATGTCCTCCAGCCAGGTTTTACCATTGTTTGGATAGCAACATGTCATAATTCATAGGAATTTCTACAACAATAATGTCAGTTCTATATGAAATTTGTGGACATGTAGGAAATTTAAATTGAACATTTTTCATGATACCAACAACAGGATATCCATTGCATAACATTTTCCATAGGGTGTATCAACTTTTAAGCCAATTTTTTCATTACATTAGAAGACATAATATTAAATGTTGCTCCAGAATCAATCATGCAATTCTTAACTAGTTTATCCTTAATCAATAAAGTTAAATAAAAAGGATCAACTTGATTAGAATTTTTATTCAATGTGGTCCTTAAATATACAATAGGATGTTCCTCATTATCCCTTTTATCATTTTCATCTTTTAAATCTTCTATACTAGACAAAATCTTCACAGTCTCCTTTGTAATATCCCAGTAGGATATTATCTCCAAATTTATTTCAAAATAATTTTCAGAATATAAACATATATCTTTGCAAATAAACCAGCAGAAATAACCAGTAAATGTTTATTAAAATATCTCAAAATACGTTATTTCATTATACATCAGCAATACATTAACTAGCTATCAACAAATCCAATCCTAAAAATAGTATTACAATCAGATTGGAAAACTAAGCAAGAACTTGTAATGCAATTGTGAACTCCATCATGAATTCACCACAGCTCATGAATCAGGGCTACATCCAATCCACCAATGAAGACTTGAGGGTTTGCGTCCTCGGATCTTGAAAAGGAGCTGAAGCTTCCCTAATTTCTCTAAGAGAAATCTCAAACTAAATCAATATCGAAGCATGTCCAAATGAAACCTTTTATTGTCCGATGCCATGACTCTACAACTTCGTCTACCCTGTCTCCTTGTCATTTGGTCATTTTGTCTCTTATAAATGCCCTTTAATATCAAATTGACCCTTTTCATAAATCTGCATTAAGCTCTCATAAGCTAAATTAAATATTTCATGCATTTGACTTTAGAATTCATACTGTCCCAAAAAGGGGACATTACATCCTTCCTGTAATTAGGGAATTTCATTATTTCCATTAGTGGAACATAAATTTTTACTTGAGATAATGCACGATTTATAAAAGAGTGATAGGTAGAAATTTGCTTACCTGAGTTCTGCTTGATTGATGGTTTGGTTAACTTGGGAGGCTGAAATATGTCTACCTGTTTGTCTTGAACTTGGTTATTAGCCTTCTTTGATGTGTCTTTTCGCTGCAGAACCTTGGTAAATATACCAGTAGGATTACCGTGATCAGCATTTGTAGTTTTGTTCCTTCATTGATATGTTTGTTTAGCCTGCTCAACGGCTGTAATAGTATAGCCTCTCTTTTCTTCATTGGTCAGCCTTCTTAAAGTAGGTATCTCCTCTCCATCTGAAAACACTTGTTGTACATGATGTTGCTGATCCATCCTCCTTCAGTAAGAGCCTGAAATATGCTCCTTATTTGAATAATTCCCAAAGTTTTAGAGGGCAAATCGTTTATAATTTTATATTATGCTGATCTTCCTGTTGATAATTGTAGCTCATAAATGTAAGTTAGAAGTAGAGTTCAAGTAGGACTCTACTTTGAGGAAGTAGATTTCAAGTAGAACTCTACTTTATCCACCTAACTAATTAAAGTAGTCACCTAAGAAGAAGAGTTCAAGTAGGACTCTACTTTTTAGAAGTAGACTTCAAGCAGGACTCCACTTTTCCCAATTGCTATATAAAAGGAAGCTAAGGGTTAAATAGAAAATAATCTTTCTCAAGAAAAAATCAGAGAAGACATTTATGATTTTCAGCAGGGCAGAAAGAAGGAAGTTTACAACAGTTAAAAGTAAAGGAGAAGGTAGTAATACCGAGTATATTCTAGGTTTGCTATTTTGTTTATAACTTGTTTCAGAGCCATTTTCCCATGTACTAGGAGCTCTTGTAAGTTTTGAAGTTATTTTGAATGATGAACTCATTGAAGAGCATGTGAACTGTGTTTTACTTTTCTAAGTTTTCCGTTGCTTTATTTCGTTAAATAAATCTAGTTGTGTAAATCTGGATCTGATCTATTTACCTAGATACTGGATTTAAGAAATTAACATGGTATCAGAGTTGTAGGCTCTAAAAGAAAAGCACAATACAGATATGGTAGCCAGCAGTCTTAGGTTCGAGGACAGGCTACATGGAGTTTCAAACTTCTTGCCATGGAAGGCAAGAGTCATACTGCTTCTCAAAGGACAAGACTTGTGGAAAAATGTAGAAAAGGTTCTTCCACTACAAACAAATCTTGCACTTCAAGCAACAGAGGATAAGGACACTAAAGGACAAAGGGTCATTCCAGATGCTGTAAAGGATCACTTGATTCCGCATATAGCAGAAAAGACAAAAGACAAGGACATGTTTGATGTCTTAGTTGGTCTCTTTCAAAGTGACAATATGAACCAGAGGATGGTTCTGAAGAACAAGCTCCAAGAGTGTCAGATGACCAAACCTGATAATGTTTCCAGTTACCTTATGAGGATCACACAGATCTGTGATCAACTTGCAGCAATTGAAGAAAAGATCTTGGATGAAGAGCTGGTGAATGTAGCTCTAAATGGTTTCACCAAGTCATGGGAACCATTTGTGAAGGGAATTTGTGCTCGAGAAAACATTCCAGATTGGCAGAGGCTATGGGATGATTGTATTCAAGAGGAGACTCGTGAGGAGATTAGATCTAACAAGTAAGGAGGTGGTGATGAAAACTTGGTCTCCATCACCAAGACTAAGAAAGGCAAAGGGAAAGCTTTCACCAAAAATGGTAACAATTATGGAGAAGGACATCATTCCGAAAAGAAGAAAAACTTAAGCAAGATCAAGGGACAAGGAATTGTGCAATTCAGCTTGAGGCAGGAGGATAAATTGATGCTCAGGAAGTGTTGTATGTACCTAGTTTGAAGAAGAACTTGTTGTCTATCTCAGTTATGGAGGACAGGTAACACAATTAACTTCTAGAAAGGGCAAGTGTTTAGATGCCCAAAAGGAGCCAATCTAAACATAGTTGTAAGTATTGGAGTTAGGGAAGACAACTTATATAGGCTACAAGGTAACTCCATTCAGGCATAGGTGCATAACAGTGAGAGCTTGTGTGAGTTGTGGCACAAGAGGATGGAGTACTTGCATCACAAAGCACTACCTATATTAAGAGAGATGGTCACTAGACTACCAAACTTTAGTCTGGAAGAAGGGGTATGCAAAGGTTGTGCTTAGGCCTTCACTCTATTCAAGGAGTTCAAAGCTCAAGTGGAGAATCTGGTAGGGAAGAAGATCAAGATGTTGAGATCAGACAACAGGGGTGGGTATAGCTCAAATGAGTTCAAAGATTTCTGCAAGGATGCAGGAATCAAGAGAGAGAAGATAGTTGCCTACAATCTGCAACAAAATGGGGTTGCAGAGAGGAAGAACAGATCTATCATTAGTTCTGTAAAGGCCATGATCCATGATCAGAGTTTGCCATTGTTTCTATGGGCAGAAGCATACAACACAACCGTATATTTACAAAACAAAAGCCCTCACGATGTTTTAGAGGACAAGACCCCAAAGGAGGCATTCACAAGGATTAAACCGGAGATAGGACATCTTAGAATTTTTGGTTGTCCAGTCTATATTCATGTGCCTATAGAGAAAATTACAAAGTTGGAGTCCTCAGGTGAGAAAGGCATTCTTGTGGGATACAATGAAGAGTCAAAAGCCTATAGGGTCTTTATACCAACACAACAGAGGATAGTTGTGAGCAGGGATGTCAAGTTTGGAGAAAACTTGGCCTCCAAGAAATCTCATGATCCACTGACAGTTGTAGAGGATATTTTGCAGGAGGATTCAAAAGGTGAGAAAAGTTCACAAACCTCTAGTACAAAGGGCCAAACTTCAAGAGAGGGACAATTAAACCCTTCTGAATTAGTTAGGAGGCCCAGATGGTTTGATAAGACCTTGTGTTACATCCCAATTTTTGACCTAGCTTGAAATATAGCCATTAAGGTTCGCATGAAGTCAGTTGGCAGTTTAATTTGATATAATTTGGTGAAATGGCAAGATAGTTGGTTGTTATGATTTCAAGTGAAGATGACATGTTAGTTGATTGTTAATTGCGAATTCATGGAATTAAGATGAAAGGTTAATTGTTATGATTATTTATGATTAAAATATATATAATTTAATTACGAAGAATTTCCTTGCAGGAAGCATGTCAAAGGGGTGAAAGCATTGTCAAAAAAGAATTAGGCAGGGCATCACCATCACTGGACAGATGGGTAAAGGACCTAGCCAGAATACATCTGCGAGACTTGCATGAGTTATTTAATAATTTAATTAAAATAATTGGGATAAAATATTAAACGTATATTAAAGGATTTTAAATTATCTTTTGTTGTATTATTTTTTTTAATAATTGTTTATAAATGTTCATTTAAATATAAAAAAATGTTTTGGCACCATCATCATTTAATAATTTAATAATTGTGCATTATAATAATGTTCAAAATTATAATAATTATGCATTACTATAAACTTCAAATTATAATAATTGTATTCTTTCCAACTTCTTATCCTTTTCTTTCTTCTTAGTCATTTTAATATTTGGAACCTGAATGGTCATCTTGGGTTTCCGAATGGGTTTTTGAAGGGAGTTGAAGAGTCGAGCTCCTTCCATTTAAGAGATCATTTTAAATCATATTGGGGATACTTTCCATCAACTCTCATATTCATATGGGTTCTTGTAATTGTAGGGAGCTATATAGACAAGCTTTTCTTTTAATTAAGTTCATACTCGAAAAACGATATATACTTCTATTTTCCATAATAATTGCTGCTGGCTAGCGATAGCTCTCAATATTATGAGTTTGTTAACCGATACTTGTTCTCTACTCACAATCATTCACCATCATACTGCCTTAATCCCTGTCGCGGGTTGCAGGTCAAACGAAAGGGACTGATATCCGACTCTCCTTTTTCTCCACAAAACATCTCTTACTCTGCTCTGTTACGAAGCTATTAATATCAGAGATTCTTACGTTTTTGCATCACCATTGTCAACTATTTTCGGTGGAGTTTTGAAGAAAGCCATTACGCCAAGATATAGTGAGCCGTGAGTCAAGTAAGGTGGCGTCTTAAACATCTTTATTCATTTTCATTCGTTTTTACTGGTTTTTCATAGTCGGCTCTGTCCCTAACTCGAGAATCTTCACGCAAGAATAGTGGCTGTCTATACTGTCATATTAATGTTTGTATTATCTTAAATCTGTATTCTTGGTCACTTCACAGAACAATATTGTGATAATAGAAGCTAGCCGATTGTGAACATATTGTTTATATTTTCTTCCTCAAGAATAACCGAATGTCACCAAATGAAATTCTTTTGAATATAAGATCTTCTATCATAATGTTGTCCCTGTCAATCAATAAGTTTGTGCTAATGTCTTCTAACTTCTTTGGATCTGGTTAGGCTTTTTTGTGTGGAACTAGGTTATGAAAATATTATATGAGTGCCTGATTTCATTATTTTCAATCTGGAAACAGTAATTTAAATACCCTCCAGAATCTTTTCAAAAACATTTGATGGTGCTGGCATTTCCTAGAAAAGTACTCGATTTTGTATATGTTAATCATTTTGTATGAACATAGTTTGGGAAATGTTGGATACATGTATAATTGGCAGAATCGGTTAATCTGAGAATTTCATAATACCTGGAACTCACCCGGCTGTGTAGCCAAGAAAAAGGGTGGTGAGGTGAAAAAGAGGAATCTATGATAATTGAATCCGTAATAGCTGTGACATTTCAATATTTGTCTGTCATGTCCCCATTTTGGAGGCAATTTGATTTAATTAATTTAATTAATTAGGTTATCCAAAATAATGAATATTTTATGAGGATGACTAATTAATTATTTTAATTAAATAAATAAGTGGTATTAAGTTAATTATTTATAAAGATATCAAATAAATAAATATTAAAAGGTAACTTTATATTTAATTAATTTAATAGCGTGACTTGAATTATAAAATATTTTATAAAGTCACTTAATAGATAAAATAAAATAATGCTCTAGAAGCTTCTGGAGAAAGTGGAGAAAAAAAGAATAAATAGGCACCCCGGGCTTCATTCTAATCATCCAGATTTGTTGTTGTTGATGTTGATGTTTGTTGATGTGCATTGTGGAGCCTAGGGTTTCTGCAGTAGTCACAACTGGCCATTGAGAACGAAAACTCTCAATTGGTACGCAATTTTGAGGGTGTGAAATATCACTTGAATTATTGCAGTTGGGAGGAAGATACTTCAGTCTTCTATTTGTGCTATATTGAGAAAAAATATTTGAGTACAAAAAGTAGTCCGAAAAAGCAATCCGAAAAAGCAGTCCGAAAAAGCAGTCTGAAAAAAGCAGTCCGAAAAAGCAATCCGAAAAAAGCAATCCGAAAAAGCAAATTCGAAAAAGCAAAGAAAATTATTACAGCCATCTACAATTAGGGGCGGCAGCTAGAGAGGCACGACTTGGGCACTTGAGGAGGTTATTTTCTGTTTAGTGGTATTGCAATACATCTATTCTCTAAGGCGACTTCATATGCCAGGTTTGATGTGTATTTTCATAGTTGCCTTTCACTATAGAGTGCTGTTGTAACTATCATTTCGTATCAGACCTATCATTCATTAATAGATACATCATTCATTTTTACATTTCTCACAATGGTATCAGCAATCCATGGCTTTAGTTGTATTTAATCATGCATGTGATTAGCGTACTGCTGTAGGGGAGTATTGAAGTTAGATATTTAGTATTGCATTAGTTTTCATTGGCAGCTGTAGGTGCATATTACTTTACCAACAATCATCATATTTTGATATCTTTGTAAATGCCAAGAGTCTTGGCTAACTTAGTATGACTATTGTATTGGATACTTATTCTCAATCAAGGAGATACAATTGCTGGTCATTAATAGTTGTCTTTGAGCGTTAATATATCATTTCTTATCAGCCAGTTAGCTTGCATACCAACTGTTTGTTAAAATACCAGTTGGCTGTAGGTGATCATTTTCATGATTAGAACTCATATATGCATTCACGATTGCCAAAATTAGTTGCATATTTATGTTAGGTCATTGTTTACACAATTTGGAGTCTTTTGTAAGCATTCTCTTTGAGGCAAATCCAAACAAGAATCACTGCAGCAATTTGAAAAGTTATATCAGTCAGATGACCTTTGCTTGCAAAGTGTTTGACGAAATGTCAAACAACTGAAGTATAAAGATTTTTGGTGTTTGAAGAAGTTATAACCTATTGGGGTTATTACAGTGTCAATTAATATGAATCAATTAATAGCTCATGCATATTCCTATTATGGAGAACTTCTACTGCTAAGTTGTATGGTGAGTTAATTACCAGGAAGCCCAGTGGATGGTAAGATGTTCCCTGGAGGGCCTTTCTCATTGGAGATCGTGTGGGGATATATTGTGGTCCGAGGTTGGGTGGTAAAGCCCCTGACAATGTTTCACCTCTCTCAAGATGTCAGATATGAGTCAGACAAAAGTAAGCTATGCATTCGATTGTTTATCAGAAACAGGTATTATCATTTTTATTATGAAAAGGTAAGATCGAATTGAGTTAAATTCATTGTTATCATTATTTTACACCTGGATTGATTTGTGAATTGTTTTCATTTATATGAATATTGAATATAAGTATTTATCTAATCTTGTGAAATTGTCACAGATAAGCAATCGGAAGGAAAAGAAATCTGAAGCCCTAATTGATTGTGTGACAGCTGGAACCTCAAAAGATACAGTGGTATTGGAAGCCCTAATTGAATTCGTGGTATCGTAAGCCCTAGTTGAATTTGTGGTATCGAAAGTCCTAGTTGAATCCGTGGTCGCAGAAGCCCTAAATTGTATCCATCGTTGCGGAAGCCCTAAATTGTATCCATCGTCGCGGAAGCCCTAATTGAATTCGTGGTAAATGATGCCCTAATTGATATAGTGGTATGTGATGCCCTAATTTAAAAGTAATGGAAATATTTAATTTTAATTATCATTTTTACATGAAAATGTTATAGTGTATTTGTGGACTAACCCAGGTGGTTGTAGAAGCATCCCTAGTTTGATTCAAACCTAGTTTTCCAAGGTATGTGGTTTTTAATTTCTGTAGTTATTTCATTTGATGGTACTTCTTGTATTTAGATAAGAGATTTTGTTTAACTGATTTAAATGGTAAATCTTAATCACATGAACATTAATGATATAACTGTTTTCCTATGAAACTAAATAGTAACTGTATTCCTTGAGTATGTTGAATGATAAATTAGACCCGGGAAAACCGGTTGTTACACCTTGAGAGATGCTTGGGAACATGTTGAGGCTTCTAGAACCACATTCAAGGAGGGTAGGCCTCCACAGAAGTTCCCGATGTATATGGCCTTGATAACTAACATCATTGACTTAGACCCTTCTAACTTTGAGGAAGCAGCTAGCCAACAGATGTGGAGAGATGCCATGGTGGAGGAGCATAACTCCATCATGAAGAATGATGCTTGGGAATGTGTGCAAATACCAGTGGGGAAGTCAGTAGTGACTTCTAGATTGTTGTTCAAAATCAAACATGCAACAAATGGCAGTAGTGTAGAGAAGTATAAAGCAAGATTTGTGGCCAGAGGATTCTCTTAGAAAGAGGGAGTAGACTATGAGGACACCTTTGCTCTTGTTGCTAGATATTCTTCTATTCGAGTTGTTATATCCATTGCTTCAGAGTTAGGGTGGAGGATTCACCAGATGGATGTGAAGACAACATTCCATTGAGGAAGAAGTATATATAGAGCAGCTACAGGGGTTTGAAGTACATGACAGAGAGTCGCATGTATGTAGGCTTAAGATAGCCTTGTATGGAGTCAAATAAGCTCCGAGGGCATGGTACTACAGGATCAACAACTATTTGCAGAGCATGGGTTTTACCAAGAGTGAGGTAGATTCCAACCTATATAGTTGTTGGATCTGAGATCCTAATCTTGGTGCTTTATGTGGATGACTTAATTGTTATAGGGGCAGAGAAGTCGATCGCTGAGTGCAAGTCAGATTTGGTGATAGAATATGAGATGGACATTGGGTTGATGCATTAATTTCTAGAACTTGAGGTTTGGCAAAGATTGAGGGAGATCTTTCTTGGACAAGGGAAGTATACACTGCAGATCCTCAAGAGATTCAAGATGGAGAATAGTAGATCAATGGCTACTCCAATGACAACCAACTTGAAGAAGGTTGATTCTTCAAAGTCAGAATTGGTAGATTCTAGACAATACAGGCAATTAATTGGCTCATTGATGTATCTCATCAACACTCGACTAGACATTTGTTTTGTTATAAACACCTTGAGTCAGTATATGGTAGAGCTAAGGTAGGTTCATTGGATTGTAGCAAAGCATGTGCTTAGATATTTGCAGGGCACAGTGGAGTATGGTTTGCAATAACTTTGTGGAGATGGGGTAAAATTGCAAGGGTATTCAGATTCAGATTGGGCAGGGAGTGATATCGATCAGAAGAGTACCTTAGGGTGTTGTTTCAGTTTAGGGTTAGCCATGATTTCTTGGTTCAGCAGGAAGCAAACCTCAGTAGCACTTAGTTCAATTGAAGCTGAGTACATGGTGGCCAGTTTGTCAGGTTGTGAAGCAATTTGGCTTTGTAAGTTGCTTACAAGTTTATTTGGTCAGAATTTTGAGCCTATTGTGATTAATTGTGACAATCAAATTTGCATAAAACTCTTAGAGAATCCAATGTTTCATGATAGGTCAAAACACATTGAGATAAGATATTATTTCATCAGAGACAAGGTCTTGAAGGGAGCAATTAAGCTTCAATATATTTCGATGGATGAACAAGTTGTAGACATACTCACCAAACCCTTGGTAAAGGGGAAGTTTGTTTTCTTTAGAGACAAGCTCGGAGTGGTGGTGAATACCTTCCTCACTAAGAGCGAGTGTTGATAATTGTAGCTCATAAAGGTAAGTTAGAAGTAGAGTACAAGTAGGACTCTACTTTGAGGAAGTAGAGTTCAAGTAGAACTCTACTTTATCCACCTAACTAATTAAAGTAGTCACCTAAGAAGAAGAGTCTAAGTAGGACTCTACTTTACGAAAGTAGACTTCAAGTAGGACTCTACTTTATGGAAGTAGACTTCAAGTAGGACTCTACTTTTCCCAATTGCTATATAAAAGGAAGCCAAGGGTTAAATAGAAAATAATCTTTCTTAAGAAGGACATTGAGAGAGAGAGAGAAAATCAAAGAAGACATTTCTGATTTTCAGCAGGATAGAAAGAAGGAAGTTTACAATAGTTAACAATGAAGGAGAAGGTAGCAATACTGAGTATATTCCAAGTTTGCTCTTTTGTTTGTAACTTGTTTCAGAGCCATTTTCCCATGTACTGGGAGCTCTTGTAAGTTTTGAAGTTATTTTGAATGATGAACTCATTGATGAGCATATGAACTGTGTTTTGCTTTTCTAAGTTTTCCGCTGCTTTATTTCGTTAAATAAATCGAGCTGTGTAAATCTAGATCTGATCTATTTACCTAGATATTGGATTGAAGAAATGAGCACTTCCATCTCTTGATCATGTGCATGAGGCAATCCGCAAACTTCACACCATAGACCATCTTCAACCTTGTTGACTTTCTTTATAGGATCAGGAGTATCCTTTACATAATTAGGCCTTTCTGGTTTCCTGTCTTTCTAGTTCGTATGATAGGGCATATCTGGTAATCTCGGTCTGTCATTTCTCTGGAATGGTGGTCTTTCATTTATGTTTTGCCTTATTTTCAAATCTTTCAATATATTCATGATTTCCTTTAGCTAATTCTTTTTTGGGTCTCTAGGATTATACAACTTAACATCATTCCTTTTGTTCACCCTGCCAGTTGACTTTCTATATTTCTCTATTGTCATGGCTATCTTGAAAGCTTGCTGTAGAGAAATAGGTCTATGAGATCTTATCTCGTAATGAGCCTTGCTGTCAAAGGCGCTGAGGTAAAACTCAATTAGGAAAGGATCGACCGGCTTGATCTCTCTTGGGATTTTGTTTAATACCTTATTGAACCGTTTGTTGAATTCTAAAACTGATTCATTTGTATTCTTTTTAATACTTGTTAGTTCATGTGAAGCAAATGATGTATCGTTATGATCCCTAAGCTGCTCTATAAATTGATCGATGGAATCACACCGTCTAGTTATAGACCTATCAGGAAGACTCCTATACTACTCAACTGCATCTTGTGTAAAGGATTGCACAAAAAGTTTCATAAAGACATCTTTGTGATCTTCATCCATATCTTCAATAATACTTTTTAAATTGATGACATGTTCTGCAGTTTCAATTCTGTTACCAAAGAACTTTGGAATAGCAGTTCTTAACTCATTAGAAATTGGATTGGAGTATCCTCTTATCCCATCAAAATCCAATTGTCTATACCTTTCAATAGCCGCAGGTTGTCTTATGATATGATTTCTTACCCCTTGGTTTTGTATTCCATAGCCTTGGTTATTGTGGTTAATGTTCAACATGCCTCTATTAGTTTGATTCCCACCATAAGGCTGCCTTAAGTTTGTGTTATGAGAATAGCCCGTATTGTGTGGAATACCTCCATTACACTGTCCTGAAATTCCAGTGTGTTAGTTGTTGCTATAATGCCTCCCAAAGCCCTGATTTTGCTTTGCTTGTTCATTTCTATTTTCCCGATGATCAAAGAAAGGATTCACATGGCTAGTGGCAAAAAGTGGGTCCAAATTTTTTCTGTGAGGAGGGTTATAATTAGATGTTTTATTTGCCTCCTGAAAAAGTTCTCTTCTTTCTTCTCTCCATTTTTGTTGTTCTCCATTATTTGTTTTTCTTTGAGGGGATGCAATTTGATCCCTTGATATTCTCTTCTTCTCAAGGATATAATCAGGTTGCCTTTCAAGAATTTCTGCCATTTTATTTTTCGTGGTTTGTTACATCAGCCATCTTTTTAAAGAATGCACCCCATTGCTGCAAATCTTCATCCTCTTCCTCTTCCACCCGTGTTATCTCACATTGAGGTTCATGCTCAACATTAGGGATTTCGAAGAATGGATTAACGTTCTCATCTTCCTTTTCAGAACTATTATGATTTGAGTCAATTCCTTCATTATTCTGTCTATTAGTCCTTTCGTGGAAGTTTCTATGTCCTGAATTAATCAGATTTGATGTTTGATTTTTACCCTTGTTATTTCTTGGCCTTCTTTTGAAAGTTTAATTCTGTGAAATTATCTTGTCCTTGATTCACCGATCTCCTTCCCCACGTGTACTTTAAAGATAGTTTTCTGATTCCCTTTTCTTTTTCTATACAAATTAACTGATCATGAACAATATACTTATGGTCGAGTTGCCACCCTTTTCTAGGAAAAAAATAAAATTAATGCTCCAGGTTCTTCCTCAATAGAGTATATGCCACAAAAAGTCTGAATTGAAATAAAGATTCTTCTAAATATATAAATCCGGAACAAAATCAGAACTTTAACAAGAATTAGAATCTTTATTGTATCAGATTTTAAAAGCTCTAATGATATCACTTATATGTTTACTCGTTTATGTTGAAATGTAAAATCAAAACCTTTACAAAATTTGAAATAGTATCAATTATGAAAATGTTTTAATAAACAAAAAGAGATTGAAAATGCTATATGTGAGTATTTTACTTTCCTATTCCCGAATTGCCTTGCTACATATAATGTTTATAATCCAGGTATACTCTCCTTTTGTTTTTATATATATGTGGAAAATATTGCTTACAACAACCATCCCTTCTTCCCTTTTACATCTTATATTTATACATTCATAATAAGGTGTGAATAAACAGTCACACCTCTTCATAAATATCCGACTCGAACTGATTGGTTGTAATTAACTAATTATATTACAAATTCAATAACCATTTTCATTTAGTTGGCAATCATCCTCATACTTAGCAAATATATGGTGATGCTGGAATTTGATCGTTTTGGCAAAGATGCAAGAGACGGTTCCAAGTGGTGTAGAATGTCTTTCAAACAACTTGATCCCTTCTTGTTATTTCCTCTTATATGTGCCCTTGCTTTTTCATCGATGATATTCAATGTTCATCTTATTGTCACTTGCTTCGGATTTATTCATTCCCTTCTTAGTTTTGATACTTGTAATACCCTAAAATTAGTCTCCTAAACCAATTTGCTCCTAAACCCCTAAATCAATCTATGATCGACAATGTCCTAAATCACTAGGCAATTCTACTACCATCGCTACTTGATTTGAATATCGATTGCATAAAAACCCATAAATTGCAATAATCACTTGACTTTAGTAAATTCCTAAGTATTCGATTGAAATTGGCTAGCTAAACCCCTTCGATTAATTGATTTAATATGAAGTTCTAACACTTCCTATTAAATTAATATACTTTAGTAAACAACACATGACAATGGAATTTATTAGATCACTTCAAATAAAATTGTCTCCTCATATCCATTTATTTGAATTTAAATATTCAAATAAGACACTTTTTGGAATATTTAAACAAGTGACACTTTTCAAAAAGAATCTTCCAAAATGAGACAAATGGAACATGAATATGGCATGTTATAACCCCCATTCTTACAGAATCTCATATTTGTTTTTTGATAGGTAATTGGCCGAAGCCTTGATTATTTATTATTCATTTATTATTATTGTTAAGATTAATTATTATTGTGTTAATAGCGAGTAGATTTGAACCAAGACCTCCCCGATTAGAGGCTTGCAATGTACTGATGCGTTGTAGGCTCTTGCCAAATTACATAATCTCCTATTTTAGTCATATTCCTTATGTACCTTTATTTGGACTTTTAACCAGATTTTCTTATAAATAGAGAGCTCCTATCTCTCACAAGGGATCCCACTCCCAAGTAAGGAAACTCTATCAAATTGTGCATTCACTCTTTGCATCCAAGATTTGTTGCATAGTGTGTTCAATTCTAACTTGTCATTTGCACTCATATTAGTTTACTTTGTTCTTTCTTGCTCATAGCTTAGATTTAGTTTTATTGCATTTAGTTGACCCTCTTTGATTACTTGTTTTTATCTTAAACTTGCATTTTCACATAGATTTACTTCACTTGTTGCATAGAAAATGCAAAAAGATCTAGTTCTAGTGTTGCATTCATCTCATTCTTTCAAATCCTTTGTTCTAGCTAGGATATGGTCACTGAAGCTCTTGTTTCTGAGAGTGCGTACTCAAACCCCTACTAGATAGAAAGCAACATGTTGATTTGTTCGGATCTCTCAATATGAGCAATCTGATGTTCATTCTAAGTTGAATTCGACATGTAGTGACTATATTGAAGTGTGTATAGACCATTTTTGACACATACATCTCTGGTGCCCATTGTGGGGCCGGAAAATTAATTTTCTAGCCTCAAATTCACTTAAAATTACGTGTTTCTACACTCCAACTTCCGTACTCTGGTGTTTAGACTCTTGTTAGTCTTGTGTTTGCTCATATGAGTCTTCTATTTCCTTGTATGAGGCTATTCCTGGGTTGTACGAGAGTTCAAAGGTTTCATCTCTCGTCCAAGTCAGATTCTAGGTCGTATGAGGATGCTAGAATCTATTAAGAGGAATTGATAACTCGTACGAGATTTTGCATCAGCTTGTTTACTCATATAGTTTCCAGAGCTGATTTTATGTAGTTTTTTTGATGAATTTATGCATTTTTCTAACACTCATATGAGTTTGATTTGTTCTCTATGATTTTGGATTTCACATAGCTTGACATTTCCTACAGTACGTTTGTCAAAGATACTTTGAAACTCCCACACATTACTAATAGTTTACTTGTAGGACGCATTTCAAAGATTGATTGTCAAAGACATATTTAAAACCCACTCAAATGTTGTGTTTTCTTTACTGCTTTCTAAAACATAGTTTGATTAGGCCTTTTGAACTTCTCTAGGGATCTAGACAAAGGGATAGGCGATTATGCTCATTACACTTGGAAGTGATGCCCTAGAGTAAATCAGAAACCCAAACCTCTTTGGACAACAATACCCTTTGAAGAAAAGGAAAGGTAGTGAATCTCTTAACAACTCTTTTGGCGAGAGGAGCCCCGTTTGGGAAAATCAGAAACCTAGAAGCTTCTAGATGTGTTGGGAGACAAACCGCCTCGGTGATGAACATTTCTGGTGTGTTTGGGTAAGGTGAAGATGTAGATGAGTATGCTCTTTTCTCTTTTGGGAGAATCAAAAACTTGGACGCTTGAATTTGAGCCAAGTCCTTGAGTCACCTTTAGTGGGCCTGCTGGAGTGATCCAACCTCCGAGAACGTCCCAAGTGAGAATACTCCTTTCGCTGGTGATTCCAACTCACTATAATAAAGAAGCTTTGTAGAGCGAAAGACTCCAAAGCCATGTTAATTCCTTCATCTCGATTCCTGATATCGCATATCTTAAGGAAGCCTTGCCTGTTATACTGAGCGACGCTGCTCCCAGTCTTGCTTGCTAAGGGTGTACACTTGTAGGTGTTGGTGTGGCTCAGAGGCCTAAATCTCGCTTGCGAGACCATCGAGGGTTATCATGAATGAAAGCCTATTAAACACCTCTTAGTGTAGTAGCTTACCTGGTTTACCTCCGAAAGGGGGCATAATCTTTGTGCAAGTTGGGGGGAAGAATCTCTCCTGTAGATCCTTAGCATAGGTATGCACCTGGACGCTTGAGGTGGTATATGACATTGGCCCTTGCCTTAAGGGTGACCTTTGAACATATATGTTATTGAGTCCTTGGAAACACCAAAAACACGGGTGTCCTCTAGGGGGTGACACGGTTGTGTGAGGTGAACACATACACATAAGATGTGAGACAAAGGTTTTGCCTTCTCTATCATTTTCTTTTATGGGATGAAGTGTGTTCTTTGAGTCAAACCTGTCCAAACTTGTCAAAGTTGTCAAAACTTCCCTCGTCCTTCCAAGTTCCTTTGTCATTGGATGGATTGTTTGTGATTACTCTCTATACCACTATTTGTCTTCTGGTCACATACTGTCTGAAAACTGAAAGTACAAACTCAAAATGATCAAAACTGGTCTTGAAAACTCTGCAAACTGAGAAACTGGTTCACAAACTCGTATGTCTTTGTGTGAAAGCTCTTACGAGCTAGAATGCAGAAACTTGTTGTCCTCCTTTACTCTTATAGAGTTTGATTCCTACATGTATGCCTCCAGTCTTGTCTTGTATGAGACTTTGCTAGAAGCTGCTAAAAACTTTTTCAAATTTTGAAAACTGGTCTGAATCCTCGTTTGTTTGAGTGTTTCCTTGTACGGTCCAAATATATACTTGTATGAGAATGCATTTCCTCGTACGAACCTGTCTGTAAATTGTCTTCAAGAGACTTAAAACTTGTTGTTTGATCGCTTGGTCTGTGCTGTTTTGTCTGGTTATCCTCTTTACACTCTTTTGTCTGCAATACAATCTGAAATCTGAAACTCAACCCCTAGAGTAAACACTTTGTCCACGTGCGAACTAGTCCCTTGCTTTGTTTGTCCTACTTAGTGTTGTCACACCTTGCTAGCACGATAGTCACATCTTGGCTGTCTAGCCACTATGCTGACAATTTGTACCTTGGCAAACATTACTCTTGCTTTGTTCTTATTTACCTTTTTTAAGACGAAGTTTAAGCGTGGTCTTAGTCCAACTCTGTCACACTCATTGTCTATGACTGTTGCCACTAGGAGTGGAAAAGTGTTTCCTTCCCATAGAGCTAGAAGAGGCCGAGGTCGTGGTAGAGGTCACACCAAGTCTGTCAGACACTCTGAGTCTAGTGAAGAATCTTTATGATCTCCTTCCCCTGTTGCACGTTCTTTTACATCTAGTGCAGAGTCCTTGTGGCCCCACTCTTCCATAGATAGACTTTACATCAGACGTGTCTTTCTTATAAATCTCAGTCAGATTCGAAACCCACTGTTTCGATTTTGCTTTTGAAGGGGCAGGATGGACACATTTATCTACATCAATCAAATCTTCTTCAAAACCAACCTAATCAAAATTTAAAGTCCTCATTACTAGGGGCATCTCATCCCTGGGGCCATATTGGATTCCTGTAACCCCTATCAATCCGGTATTGTACTATGTCAGCTCATGACAGTTCTCGCCATGACTCAATGGACATGTATCTAGGCATTCTATGTAGATTCCCAAGGATTAAGCCCTGTTCTGGTGATGATCCTATGATTCATGATAGGTCTCGTCATCTCTTTTATGGACCGGCATCTAGTTGTTCTATTTGGACTTTGGAGGATTAAGCTTCATTTTGGAGATAATCCTAAACGCCTTTTCGGTCACTATTTAATAGGTAGGTATATGGATGTTCTAACTGGACTCTTGAGGATTAAGCCTCATTTTGGGAATAATCCTATGAATCATGACAATTCTTGTTCTTTTCTCAAAGGACCCATACTTGGGTGTTCTACCTAGATCTTGGAGGATTAAGCTTCGTTCTGGATATACTCTTAAAAACTCATTCTAATTGATTGGTATTTAACTCTTCACCATCTACATCAGCTGAACTTTTGAGGATTCACTTTCGTTCAACTAAGCTCGGAACAATCTTAGTTCTCATTCTCAGTTCTTGTTCTTAGTTTTTGTTCCAAGCTTTAAAAATCAGATTATTCTTTGAATCAATGAGCTATTCGCACCTAATTTTTAAAGAATATTCACACGTAATGGATAGGTATTCAGCTCTTCACCATCTACATTAGCTGAACTCCCGAGGATTCACTTTCGTTCAACCAAGCTCAGGATCAATCTCAGTTCTCGTTCTCAATTCTTGTTCCATGCTTTAGAATCAGGTTATTCTTTGAATCAATGCACTATTTGCACATCATTTCAAAGAGGGGCAAATATAGTGCTCTAAAATTGGTCCTCCTAAACCAATTTGCTCCTAAACCCCTAAATCAATCTATGATCAACAAAGTCCTAAATCACTAGGCAATTCTACTACCAACTCTCGCTACTTGATTTGAATATCGATTGCATAAAAACCCATAAATTGCAATAATCAGTTAACTTTAGTAAATTCCTAAATATTCGATTGAAATTGGCTAGCTAAACCCCTTTGATTAATTGATTTAATATAAAGTTCTAACGCTTCCTATTAAATTAATATACTTTAGTCAATAACACATGACAATGGAATTTATTAAATCACTTCAAATGAAATTGTCTCCTCATATCCATTTATTTGAATTTAAATATTCAAATAAGAGACACCTTTTGGATATTCAAACAAATGACACTTTTTGAAAAGGACCTTCCAAAATGAGACAAATGGCACATGAATCCCACTCTTTTAAAATCTCCTATTTTGGTCATATTCCTTACGCACCTTTATTTGGACCTTTGACCAGCTTTTCTCATAAATAGACAGCCCCTATCTCTCACAAGGGATCCCACTCTCAACTAAGGAAACTTTTTCGAATTGCGCACTCACTCTTTGCATCCAAGATTTGTTGCATAGTGTGTTCACTTCTAACTTGTCATTTGCACTCATATTAGTTTACTTTGTTCTTTGTTGTTCATAGCTTAGATTTCATTTTATTGCATTTGAAACCGCAAAAATATTGAGTAATCTTGCATGCATTTAGTCAGCCCTCATTGATTACTTGGTCTTAGCTTAAACCTGCATTTTCATATAGATTTACTTCACCTATTGCATAGAAAATACAAAAAGATCTAGTTCTAGTGTTGCATTCATCTCATGCTTTCAAATCCTTCGTTCTAGCTAGGATACGGTCACTGAAGCTCTTGGTCCTGAGAGCACGTATTCAAACCCCTAGTAGATAGAAGGCAACAACTCGATTTGTCCAGATCTCTCAGGATGAGCAATCTCATGTTCATTCTCGGTTGAATTTGACATGCAATGACCATGTTGAAGTGTGTGTAGACCATTTTTGACACATACAACACTAATGCGTTTGTATGATCTGTGCTTGCCTGTGCGAAGGCTTCCAATTCTTCCGTCCACTCTGTTATTACTATCGAGCCTGCAAACCTGCCACATACTGATGCTGAATAAGATGAATGTGCTGGGTGTTATTGGAGACGCTCAACGATATTTTAATTATTTTGTGCTTCATCATCGCAGACCCTTCCCATTAGTGGTGCGAAGAAATGTGGTTAGAAAACACATTCTACTCCCAGTTGAAGATGCTTGCAACCTTGGAACAATATTTTCAGAATCACATTTCTTCTGCAACATGGATAATTGTTTAGAGTTCATCTGCAAATAAAAGTACGCCAAGTTGGTACTTGAGCATATACAAATTTATTCTCCACCATTTCCTGTAGAAATGACTTAATCCATTTTGATACTGCATCCAAATCGCCTAAACTGTGGAATTCGAACTTGCTTTCAAACTCTTCCGTAGTTCTTTGTCTTTATGCAAATAGTCCAGTCTGACGGTTGGAAAAGATATTTACTGATGTTGTGAGATTTTATTGCAAGCACGAAGGCAATTGTTACCAAAAGCCATTGATATAGTCTCTGCGATTTCCTTTTCAAACTGATGACTTGTTATTAAAAATTCATATTTTGCATCCTTCTCATGATGCCGCACACCCATTTATATTGATTTTACACACTGTTAATAATCTGATGTTAATTAAAAATGCCATCTGATTGTGCTGGGCTCTCTATGTTGTTAATCATTTCAATGCATATGTGCGCCAACTGCTAGTATGAATCATTGACTGCTTTCTTTAAATCATCATCTGGGAAGGCTATCGGTCCTTTTTCATTCTTGGCACGATCTACAACATTTTCTTACTTTTAGTTTTCTTTATCTTGACTTCTGTTGTTGTGCTTAATTCCAGGGTCATTTCTTCATGTTATGCTTGTTATCAGCAACGGTGCCCTATGCCTTATATTGTTTTTAATGTGAGAAACTTAGATATGATTTCCAGTATATGAATTGTAGCTATCTTATTGTCATCATCTTGCAAAAGGGAACAAGGAATAAGTCAAAAAGAGATGTTATGTCACTTTTGAATAGGGAAACAAAAATAATGTAAGGCATTTAAAGTTATATCTCTTAGAATCAAAATAAAAAGATTTTGGAAACATCAATATTCTGAGTGATCACGTGCAAGAAGGATTTAAATCGCATCCTAAAAACAGATATGTTAAATGATAAATCAAATAATGACATAAAGAACGAAAGGGCAGGAAAGTTTGTGCCAATGGGGACCCAAAATTAAGGCTCCATCACACTCCTCATAAGTGCTACTCAATTTTAGATGTTCATTTTCTAGGGCCTTAGGAGCAATCTTATAGTGATTCATATCATCTAACCCAAACACCTCCATTACAACATTCTTTAATACATGTATGACAGGTTCACCATTAGTCACAAACGGCTTTCAGTTTTGAGTTATAATGGCTGGTGAGTGATTTGAGGAGTTTTATGCACAAACACATTGGGAACTATGAGCCTTCCTAAATTCTGTGCCATGGATTACATACTGCCTGTTTGAAGTTCCTTCTTGCATAATGAAACATAAACAATTCATATACATGGACAGTTGTCTCTACAACTCCTACGTCTTTGTATAGGTCCATGATTTTGTCTGCGATAGGTTTATCAGATCTTGCTGTTCTAGACCTTGACCCTAACCTCTCCATCTGGTCTATCATGTCTTGCTGTAATCTGCTCTCTCCTGGATTTTTCTGTTTTTTCGTACTCTTATCTTCATCGGTTTTGCATGTCTTCCTTTTAGAACCTGTATTGGAACTCTCCATTACGAATGAAGATTTCAAGGGAATTTGCAGAGAATTCTGTAAAGAATCATAACGGGGGACACTTACTTATATGGTGTCAAACAAGCGAATGTGCCCTTGTCTGTAATTGTTTTCGATTTCTGAATCTGCAACACTTTGTGCCGAATGTACTTACACCAAAGGTAATAAACTAGTTTGTCTGGAAAATTGATCATCGATGCTTTGCAACCAATGTCTTTCCCTTTTTTGAACTGTGAAACTTCTGACATGAGGTTTAGTTCATATTGCTATAGCTTTCTTTGAACTACTCCGATAAAACATCTTTGTTGGCATTCTTTCATAATGTATCAATCCAATCGCTATATCCTTTGAAAAGTTCTATCGATTGATTATCTCCATATATGTTTCATCAAAATAACTCTACTGATCATAACTCCCCTGTTTATCACTTCAATTCCTTATCCTTGTCCTGAAGTTTATCAGTATCACAGAAGTGAAGCTTCATCGATGCATTTCTGATAATTATTGTCTATTGACATAGGTTGCATCGATGGTCCTCCATTGGCGTAGCTCACTCGTCGGGAGCAACCTCGTAGTGACTTCTGATAACATATCTTACACTGCTGAGTTTTATCGGTGTGACTCTAATCGATGGGCTCATTGTTAAAACTTTTGTTCTCCTTCGATTGGTGTAACGGTGTTATATCTTCGCTGTTGTAACTTCATTCTAATTCCATCAACATAACACTTGTTGTTGAGGTTGATCATTTGCTCCTGTACGATAGTGTAACTGTATGTAGGGAAAAATATCTGCAAGGCTAAGAGAAAGGCATGATATTCATATCATAATTACTAATCAAAACAAACCCTATAGAACATCAAAATATGAGCATGATAATTGAAAATTGAAAATACTGAAACTTAATTCAAACCTTATACATAATAGAACCTTAAAATATAAGAATCAGAAGAGTTCATATGCCAAATTTGTGTTACTTTGAGAGTCAAAGTCTAATTTGTTGTAGAAGTCAAACTGAAAGTCCCATAGGTGTCCCCAAGTCTCAAAGATGTTTTCGGGATGGAGACTACTGCAAATATAACGGGGACGTGTCCCTGGGTAACACTGGTCTTTTATTATCAGAATTTAGCAATTTGGAGATAATTTTGGATTTTTGATTATAGCCATATTTCAATTTAGAAATTTAGAAATTAGCAATTAGAGATATATTTTTAGATTTCTAAAGATTTAAATAAAATTAAAATTTTTTTTTTTTTTGAGAAAGATGAAATTAAAACAAAATGAATTAGAAATTAAGTGAAAATGAAATTAATTAATGCTAATTTTTTAAATCATGGGAATTTAGAAATTGAATTTAATTAATTGATAAAGACCAATTAATTAAATAATATTATATATATTTTAATTAATATTGAGAAGATGATTAAATGATTAAAAGATTGGGTTATAGAAGAAATAAGATGATTAATTAAATAATTAAAGAATCATTAATTAATAGAGGAGTAATTGGTAGTTAAAAGCGAGCTCGCAAGAATGTCCATATTTGGGTGTCTGCAATAACTTATACCAATATATCTTATGGGAATAACCTTTGTTGATATGACTTTTGTTGTTAAGCCCTTATAACCTTTCCCATTGGTATGATATGTGTATCATTATCAACAAAACATTTTTATCGGAATCGACCTCTTGCTTGTTCCTAATAGTTTTAACTATTATTAGTCAAATATATGCTAATATGTAATATGAATTCATTCAGTTTCTTTGTTCATTCGTATAGCCTTGATCCTTTCCACTGATCAATATGATTATAATATGCTTGTGCCAATACTATGTAACACACTCCTTTCAATTAGGTTAATCGTGCAAGATTTTAATCGGTGAAGCCCACTGATTCCTGTGCCGATATGTTATAACCTGCCCGTTGGTACTTTCAAATTCTTGAAAATACTATGTCAAATTTTTTCAAATTGAGACCCCATTTGAGCTTTTATGTATATATTTCCAGCTTGATTTCCAATGTTATTCATGTGTTTTATGTTTTCCTCACATTTCATTTAGCCCATATATGCATCTCAGACCCCTTCCTTGCAAATTTCAATCATCTTGTGAGATGCCATTTTGAGCCGATGCAAATATTGCTTAGTGTCAAACTGTTATAGCAGTCCCATTTTGCATGCATATATCTTTTGCCCTGTTAAGTGTCATGACTTGTCAATTTGGGGATGTATTTATTGCATATCAGACTGATTATGTTTCAAATTTGAAGTCTATGATCAGTTTTGATAGTGTTTTTAAACCCTCAAAGTCAGGTGTTTTACTCTGTCCTGCTGATTGTATTTATTTATAAATCCATGTACCCCACTTTGAAGGTTAATAACTTTTGCAAGTTGAGCCTATTGATGAAACTCTTTAACCACTGTGTTGTAGACATCAGAGACATTCTATATGTCAATTTTTGATCCCTTGATGAATCCATTTGGTGTGTTTTTCCTGTGCAAATCCGAAACCGATTCATTCTGATGTAGTGCTGATATGATTTGCAGCAATTCTAAGTACCCTTGTTTGTGATGTCCTAATTTGTAATCTATGATTGATGAGACCAAAGTGATTGTTTCCCTGTATTCTACACTTGATATACTTTCCCTATGCTAATTTTCAGACCTTGATGAATTCATTTGCCCGATTTGCTAAGTACATTCCATTTGCAAATATCTCTGTTTTACCTGATTGTCAAGTTCTGCAAATTTAAGTGGCCAACTTTGCAAGGCTACAAAATGTGCCTACTTTACTATTAGGAGCCCAAATTGCATCCTCATAATCTCCATATCAGGAAGAATCAGTTCCCTAGGTTTCAGATCTCCTAGTGATTGTTTGCCTAGTTTTTGAGGTCGAATCCATATGCAATTTATTTGGTTTTCCTGCACAATCAGTAAATGTATTTGTATGTATCCATCTTGAGGATGCTATATTTTACGACTTACAGATTTTCATGGGCCCTATATGGTTAATCCATAATGATGATATCAAAATGTACCAATGTGCGAGGGTGGAGCTTCTCATGTTTCCATCTAATATTTTTATCAGGCTCAGATTGCAGAACAAAGCTAAAGGGACAAATTCAGAGTTCAATATCTCTTAGCTAGTGGATTTTCATGATGGGTCCTTTTGCAGGATTAATGTTTTTTTAACTAGAGAACAAGTGTGCCAGGTACCATGCTTTAGTTATCAGTGTTTGTCAGTTTTTAAGGCCAGTCAAGTTGACAGTTTAATTAAATAATGACCATGAGTGATCAATTTGCTTTCATTACATGGGAGGGTTGCTAATTGATTTCAACAAGTGCTAATTAATGTTGTGAGCTTGAATATAAGTAGCGAATAAGATCTAAAGATTCTCCCTTTGACATGGTATATGAGACTAAATTTTGTTAGTAAGATCTAAAGATTCTCCCTTTGGCACGGTATTTGAGACTAAATTTAGACTCCAAATCTTGTGGGTAAGATCTAAAGATTCTCCTTTTGGCATGGTATTTGAGACTAAATTTTGGTTTGTCAGTTTTTAAGGCCAGTCGAGTTGACAGTTTAATTAATTTGACACTTATTAAAGGAATGAGAATCAGTTTTAAAATGATCAAATAATGACCATTAGTGATCAATTTATTTTCATTACCCAGGAGGGTTGCTAATTGATTTCAACAAGTGCTAAGTAATGTTGTGAGCCTGAATATAAGTAGTGGGTAAGATCTAAAGATTCTCCCTTTGGCATGGTATATGAGACTAAATTTTCTCCCTTTGGCATGGTATTTGAGACTAAATTTTGGCAAAATTTAGTCTCAAATACCATGCCAAGGGGAGAATCCTTAGATCTTACCCACTACTTATACTCAAACAATATGCTTCAAAATACTAAAAGTCACGAGGAGACTATAGAAAGCATTGAGTATTCAAACAAAAGCAAATTAATCAAGATTGACTCAGAGAAGTCTAAACAGAAAATACATCAAAGATGTGAAGTCTACATGCAGATATGTGAAGGAAAAGCTATGCAAAGTATGCAGATTTCAGGGTGAAGTAAATACGATGAGTCATATTGGAAGCGTATAAGTAGTGTACAAGTTTCATCGTATGATAGCGATCAATAGAAGAAGCATATTAGGTAATTGAGAAAGTGAGCAGAAATTAAATACCACAGCGGTGAAGGTTATCAGCCACATCTAGCTATGTGCATTTACATGACTGGAATGATAAAACATTGATGATGAAGCCAGGCATCACGGTGAATGTTTCGATGTTGCCACACAAGCAGATTTAATATATAAATAGTACTATGTGTTAGCAGATGATATGTCTTCCCACGTCACATTTTATGGTTTAAATGAAAACAGCGGTGCCTGCAAACAATGATTGCAAGGGATGACTTATTTAGCAAAACGACATATTGATGGGATCCTAAATAAAACAGCAAGTCCTCTTCAGCACCAAAAAATCATGTAAATGTAGTGATAATCATCTGACTTCAGCGATAACACAGGAGTGACAGGATAAAGGTATAAACCAAATTAGTGAGACTGATCCCAGTATATTGAGGAAGAGTATAGAAGATGGGCGAGGCCTTCTGAAGGATGTAGATAGCGATGTTGCTCAATGTCTCCCACAAAACTATCGATGTAGATAGCGATGTTGCTCAATGTCTCCCACAAAACTATTGCCAAAGTGATATCATCTGCATATCGCAAATGTTCCACAGAGATATTAACTCTGTTTGCATGATACAATGTTTATAGACACAAAGATATCAAGAGATGACCATCGAACAAGGAGTTATATGATGCCACCCAGTGAATGTTATCGGGAGTTCATTTTCAGGGATCAAACAACAGTGGTTATATTATAGAGATCAATCTTCTGGAGCCCACTAAAAATGATGTTGATTATTCGCACCGATTACAAGCGAACATATCAGAAATATTGATGCCATTTTATATATATGCGGGTGCAGTGATATAGACAGGCATACTTCAATGCGATAAACTCTAACTGTATATCATGCGAATACTTTCTATCAATTATAGCAAAAAGCAAAATACTCAGCGCCGCAAATAGAAATCACAGAAGGAAATGATGATTAACAGTCTCATGAATCTGCATAAGTAGCGTTCTCAAGGAAGCAAAACAGGAGTCATCAGTTGTACGAGGTGTCGTCAAAGACACTGTTTTGAATATCAATTCCCAGGAGCTCGCTGAGAATAATAGAGATGGAATAAACTAAGACAACCCAAAAAACTTAATAGAGAGTTTAGTTATAAGTCAGCCGGCGATGAGAGGCAACCAGAAAATACATCTAGATGCCAAACGCAAGAACAATATTATGCAGTCAAAAAATTAAGGAAAGAATGATTTCAGTAATAGCAAAATTTAAAAGGAGCCGGATAAATAGAAGAGCTGACGGGATGAAACTTAAATTATCATGAGTCTAATCAAGACAAACAGTGGTTTATTTAAAATAATAATAATAATGTTAGAGTTCAAGAGTTGCGATTTGAAAAGGATATAGTGTTTCATTTTGAAAAGTCATATCCTTAAGAAAATATGGGTATAAATAGAAGAATTTATGAACAAGAAATATTTCAAGACAGATATTTGGAAAAGCATTATGAGAGATATTCAAGACAGATATTGGAACAGCATTATGAGAGATATTCAGTTTTGTAAGGAAAATAAATCACAAAGCATGAATACTTTAAATCAATATATTACATTTTAATGATACATAAAAGATTTTTTGTTCATTTATTCAAGGTAGAGAGTATAAAATGCAATTTTGATTTCTCCTTTATGATTAATAAGGCAATTATTAAATTATTTCTGACAAACCTTATGCATTGAATTTTTCTTCGCATTCTTTGTTTGATTATCATGGATAGGTGTGAAATATATTGGTGTTTCCTCGTCTTTGTATAATTGGGCTTCCTACCAAAGAAGTTAGATTCCTTTTGGACTAACAATCAAATTGCATATAAGATTAATCTTTTGCATTTGGAGTATAGGGGTAATAGATGATATTTTAAAATATTGTCTCATAAAAGTTGTGCGTAATAACCTTCATTGTGGTTAACTCTATTGCTCGAATAGACCAGGCATTGGTCTTTCAAATCATTGAAACGATTATTGGATTCATAGTTGAAGTTAACAATTTGTTTCCGTTTCTCCTCCTTACAAGCATGAACTCAGTTATTATATAAACATTGAAACATACCAAAGCATTCATATAATTTTGAACAAGTTTTAAAGATTTTCGAGCTTATAACCTAACAAGCTTAAATTTGCTAGAGAAAAGCTTTGAACCAAGTCACAAGGGTTTAAGGAAGGTTTACCCGCCTAGGTGTAGTGAAGCTTGAAGTGTAGGGGAGTTAAATCATAGAGGTTACTCCCATTCGTTGGCCAAAACTGATTGAATAATCCTATTGGAGAATTGACAAAGCTCTTGGATTTCCAATCTATGGTTTTGTGAACCAATAGAGCCCAATATCTATCACCAGGCTGAATTATTTTTGTATATTTGATAGTGCCTTGTCATAGTTTAAAGTTACATTTAAATGAGAGATTGGGTACAGTCTCAGGAAGAGAGACTAAATGCATATTAAATGAAATTGTGCTTTTGATGGACTGATACTTGTAGTGTTCAGAGTGTCTTTGGAGGAAGGCCACTCTTTATATGGCTGGCAATAATTACAAGTGGTGCCATTATTGTAGAGAAGGGGCGAATGAAATTGTGTGGATTCGCTTTCTGAAGGAGAAAGGTATGATTCAAAAAGATGATGTTTGTGCTGCTGGGCGCCAACCTATATGTTAGGAATACCCGAATCTTGTTGAGGACAGAGATACCAAGAAATCGAGATGAAATTTTCTTTAGCAAAGGGTTCTACAGTGTTTTAAATTTGCAAATTAAGGGGCATGCAGATAAGGGATTGTAGGGGAGGATCCATTTTGAAGTTGGAGGAGGTCTACATTGGAGTTAACAAGGAGATCCATGTAGATTTGGCTGCCACTAAATAGAGTTGTAGCGAGTGGTCAATAGTGCCATCGAACTAGCAATAGTGGTGTTGGTTATCAAAATTGTTGATTAGAAACCTACGAGCCTTGCCTGCTCAATGCTGGGATATCTAATCGATTTTGGCCAACTTGACAAGATCAATCAAATTGATTCAAATCCTCCACACTTTTGGCTCTGCTAAACCAAGACCTGTACACCTGATCGTAGACAGCAAAACTTGGATCCAAGATTGTTTTATAGCGAATAATAATGCAAAGGCAATCTCCTTAAATGGCAAGATTCTAAGGAAAAACTTTCTGGATTAGGAATGATGAATAATCTTCGAATTTTAATTACTTTAGTAGAGTTGTGAGTTGCTGAAAGGAAAATTTAAAATGAATCACTAAAACAAATAAGTATCAAATCCTTCGAAGAAAAAGATTTAGAAAATCGCCAGCACATGAATTGAGAAATATGAACGGTTAAATTTTAAATGGGCAATAGAGTCAAGAGTATACATTCTCACATACAGTTTTATGATATACAATATCTATAAACAATTCAGTTATCTCGATGCATCAAATTATTTCTTTCTATGCGTATTTAAACCAGTGTATAATGTTTTAACCTTTATATGGACAAAATAGATACAAATAAATAAAACAATAATAATTCACTGTATTTGTATTTATCAAGTCTAAATAGCAGTAAACAATTGGATCTACTTATCGTGATAATGAATTGTTGATTAATAAAAATGAAATGATCACAAAAGACAGACTATATAATATTTAACTCTAGCGCAAATGAAACTCTTACTGGTTATACTACAAAAAAGTCATGTTGAAGACATCCAATATTTGACGCTCCACTCAACACAATTTCTTACAATATTTGAAATATATGTCCAATAACCTCAATATCCAGGAGCTTAGTTCGACTTCAATCCTTTTTAGAAGATGAATTTGATAATATATACTTCAGAAAAGTCAAGAACCATTTTCAAAATGTATCGAATGGTGATATGCTTGATTTTCTCATTGCATATTTATAGACAATCAAGAGGCAACGGTTGTCCTCCAAACGTTGCATCTTTTAATTAAGCTGTTTGTAAAGACTTCAAATCTTTAAACAAGTATAAGTGGTGGTTTAATAAAGCTTATATAAATTTTTGAATATGGGAACCATCCCAACCATCAATGGTAAGCCTGCAACGTTTGGTTTCATCAAATCGATGAAGAAACAGTTATCCTCATTCCGGCGCTCATCATACTGATTCCACCGTGCTAATTCTTTGGCAACCTTTGTGTATCTTGGTGTTTGCAGATATCCTGAGTGTGTTGACTCCTGTAAACATGCCAGTACTCCTATAAGTGCCCACTTTCCTCTTCTGCTCGAATGCCTGTGACAAACACAACAGGATAAATATTAGAAATCAAACACAAATAAATAAAAATGTCTTGCACTTAAATCTTGGCATCGGATCTTATGCTGGCTACTTGCTCCCACTATTTGCGATTTACCGCTTCTGTTGTGAACAGAAAAATGCAATGGAGCATCATCAATAATAAGCCGCTTGAAGAAGGTTTGGACCAGATTGCTCCCAAGTCTTCAATGATTACAAATATCACCAGATAATTAATATTAATGAACATATTCTTTATCAGATTCTTCTTAAAATTTTGAGTGTACGTAAAAGAAAAGTTTTACTCCACCGCTCCTCAATATATTCATTGGTTTTTCCTAAAGCAACACTGTAAATCTTTCCTCAAGCAATTCGTATGCATACAATTGCGTGTATTACCTGGAGTGCCTTGTTATATTCAATACCTTCACAAATACTAACGCCTTGATCATGGTGGCATCATTCCTTTTTCCTTATGTTGTTGAGACTTTTACCGTTAATAATTATTGGCTTCATATTTAATTTGTTAACCTCCATACAATTTCTGCAAATGACAACTTCACCAGGTTACATATTAATCACTGTTTCTGTACCTTTTCACTGGATTATATCGACCCTTCTATTGTAATCATTATTTTGATAAATGTATCAAATTCACTTTTTAAGGTACGCACAGGCATCTACTATCATTGTGCTCAGAGTAACTGCCTGCACCTGTATATTGAATCCTGATGCTTGCTGAATGTAGTTATTTATGCTAACAACACTGACTCCTTCTGTCAGGTTTGTATGATAAACATACTGAAATTACAGATCTATAGTTGTAGGTCACTGCTGGCTAAGAATGTGCCACTCAGACTTGTATGCCATTTGGGTGAGAATAATGATATTAATTTCTTTTAGGTTCAGATGATATAATCTTGAACTATATGCATATTCTCCTTCAACAATAACTTCCAGTGGCCTTTTGCCATGATCTGTTGCTCCCTGTCTATGCTAGGTAGATACTCTACCATGCATTATTGATGTTTTATCTGATTTATTGTAAATCTTTACTATTTAATGCATTATTTGATTCTTTCTTCAAAATTATTCTTAGCACGTTTTTGAACAGATAATCTTTGAAGTGTTTTCAATGCTGCATTGGCCGACCTGTACCTGTTAGACAAATTTCCTAACAAACCCTCGCTGGAAATCTCTATAATGCCAATGTGACACTCCTCTCATCTACAAGATTAGTAATCTAAGGGCTGAAAGAGCTTCAGTATGAAGTTTCCGACTTCCTAGATGTCCTCTTATTTCTTCTGCTTCTGCAATCTATTACAATACTTCATCAAGTCTACGTTATATCACAAATGAAGATCATAAACTTTGTAAAATTTTGAGCTCCATCAGGTGGCATTGTAATGGTAAATGTATAGGGGAGTTGCATGCCAGAATCTCTTTTGGGGATCGCTGTTTTGATTAGTTTGCAGCAATGACATGAGAAGGATGCCTGCAAAGGACAAAGGTCTGTTCTGGGCATAGATGGGCATCCGCGTGAATAGATGCACATCATGTGTGGAAGAACTTGAAAGGAAGGGAAGAGCTTTTAAAACATGAGAGCAGATCAAAGGATTTGAAGTTTGCTGTGACACGACAAATATGTAGGCAACAATGGTAAATAGGGGGCATTTTCTTCTAGAGTACCATGGCATGTGGGGACCAATGATGGGAATAGACGCGTGCTGACTGATGGTGTCGGTGGCAGATTTGTTTTTAGTAGTGTAAGTCCACATTGGAGGCAGAGTG
This sequence comes from Cupressus sempervirens, assembly GCA_028749045.1. Lineage (NCBI taxonomy): Eukaryota > Viridiplantae > Streptophyta > Pinopsida > Cupressales > Cupressaceae > Cupressus > Cupressus sempervirens. The sequence continues at coordinate 514,720,599 of CM053787.1, read as the reverse complement.
GGGTGTGAAGACTTGTCGCCCCAAGCATTTAAGAGGCGGCACTGAGAGTGTCTCCGTTTTTACTAGTGTGAAACAAGTGTGGTGTCAAAGTGAGGATCAAATGTTGGATTTTGTGGGAGCTAGCACCAAAATCATTGCAAGGGCATTTTGGAAAGATTGTTCATGCCATGTAGCAGGGGGCATGATGGATATGACTGTCCACGCTGATACTTAGCAGGGGTGCTGTACTGAATGGAGGAGGCCCGACCAATATCCAGGGGCTTGCATTTTCCAAGTCTGCAAGGGCTCGATCAGGGTATGAAATGCAAAGAGAAGAAGGCGTTCGATGACATCAAAAGGTCGATGGTTGATATTGCCCTATTTGTTGGTAATTCTTTGCCAGTGGGTTTATCCCACACTTAAGTTGTGACTGTAGCTTTTCTTATTTTAATATACTGGTGCTCAGCCTTATGGTATCAAAGCCACACGCTTTGAGGCATGCTTGTTTGTGTGCAGTGGGACTTGCTACGTGTATGTGTGGGGCTAGGTGGTTCGACTTGTGGATGATTTCTAGTGAACATAAGTTAAATTTTGAATGACATGGATGACATAGCATGTCGATGTAAGCTATGTTGTGGGTGTTGATGCAGAGTGAAGGACCAATCAAAACATGCCAGTTCGCACACAAAATTAGGTGCTGAGGTGGACCAAGCTGATAGGTGGTGTGATCTTGCATTCTTGTAGGCTATTGGTGGGCCTCTGAAGAAATCATCACGAGCATGGGAGGAGCTGACAAGTGGCACTACGGGCCCAACATGTGGTTACATGGATAGGTTAGCTAGCAGTGAGGTGATTGATGAGCTAACCAAAGAGCGCAACATGGTACGTAGTTTGAGGTGATGAAGTGGACTTTGGTGACACATGACGACCTCTCGCTATCTTGTGGTTTTGGTTGATTGTGCATTAGTGAATCGAGACTCGCTGTGAATCATGTGAGTCACCCGAGTAAGCGAGTTGGGTCATCCCTATCGGGTCAAAACAACCCATGACCCTGACCCTCCAAGTCACAATGGCTGACTCGCCTAATTCGTCTGACTTGCCTGACTTGTTTGACTCACTTGATTTTTAATTTTAGTTTTTAAAACTTTCTTAATACATCTAAAATTTACCTTTGTACTTACGTAGTTGATGTATGTTTATGCATGTGATCAAATTAACTTTTATTTCATGATGTTATTGTGTCTTTAAGCTTTATTCAATAATGGGTGTATGGAATGCTCTTTAAATCTTAAAAAATCTCTAAATTTCAAGGGTTTTGTCGCTTTGCTGAGTCACTGCCAAGTCTAAGCTGGTTGACGAGTCGAGTTTCCCTTGCCAAGTTAGAACCGGGTCTGAGTCTGGTAACTATGTCGTGCATTGACGTAGATTGTGAGTATGTGAGAATGCAACACGTGGCAGCTGACAAAGCATATAAGTAGGTAGTTGGGCCAATCAAAGCCCAACACGTGGCACTGATAGAGCGATCAAAGGATGTTGACTGGGTTGACTATGCATGAATTGGAAGGAATATTCAAAATTGAAGAGGTAATCCCCATCAAAATTAATGTCCTCATGGTTTGAACATGCAAAGGCGAGACTTTATATAGTCCAGATTTAAATAAAATATAGTTGTGGGGACTGCATAAAAATGGAGACCACTATATGGAATAAAATAAAAGGATGTCTCCATTGTATTAAATGGTAAAGCTATAGTCTGCACAAATATAATAATTAAAAGGAGACTGCAGATTTAAAGGAGGAATCCTATAGTTTGGAGAATAAATGCAGTCAAATGAAGTGACCTAAAATATTATAATATTAGAAAGGAGGGTCATGACAAGGGCAAAACTGAAATAAAGTAAAATGAACTGCTGTTTGTTTTACTGGTAAAATATTTTCATAGCAGCAGAGAGCATAAACAACACCTACAGGAAGTAGTTACAAAGGCATTTTAGAGGACTTTTGAAGCTTCTTTTGGCAGATTCGTGAAGTGGGTTTCCTCCATATTTGGCAAGGTTATTTTAGCGATATTTTTTACTGTAGGAATCATTCTTATGGGTTTTAATCAGAGTTTTTTTCAGCAGTTTGGTGGTTTCTTTTGGTGATTTTCTTGATCATTTGGGGTCATTTTGAAGTTTGTTGCAATTGTAATGATGGAGATTCGTTTTTCAGTTGTTGGGGGATGAGAGAAGAAGATATTTTTCGACAGGTCGAGGAAGAATCAAGTGGACAAATGGCAAGGGCAGATCAAATCCGGATTTCTCTTCTTCTATAGCTTCTTCTTTCTCATTCTCTAGGGTTGTTTCCAGATTTTGGACAAGTTCCATCTCTGTGATTCCACATTACCAAAAAGATTGATGTATGAGCAGCTTTGTATTTTCTCTTTAAGGAAATCAAAAGTTGAATTTAATTTACAGTTAATGAAATTCAGTAGGGAAAATGTGAGTGCTCTTTTTTGATCTTAGCTATTGTGACTTACCTTCTCCAACCAATTGAATCACATATGTTATTGCTTTTTGCAGATTCTTAAGGATGATTCTACCAGGGAGCAATATGATTATGCTATTGCCCATCCAGAAGAGGTTTGTTATCAAATATCTGATTGCGTAGCTATCAAAATTGAATTTCTTAGGCTGGAATCTAGTTCCTCTTTCGTAGTATGTCAGGTTGACCCACTCTAGATTTGCTGGGGGTTTTGAATATGGTGTATTGTAATATTATGCTTATGATCTATAGAAAGCACATTGAAGTTAGTCTACATTTGAAAATTTCTCATTCTATAACTCCATCTTCATTATTGAATTTGGGTACCACATAGTGCTATTATCAAAGAAAAATAACATGTCTGTAATTTGTAAAGAATTGAGTTTCATATCTTTTATCTGGCTTATTGATTATTTATATGCATTAAATTGTAAATACTCTTGATAATAGGTAACTCAATGTAGAAAGTTTTAAACTGTTTGCCTATATATATATATTCTCACATCTATTATGGTAAACTGTCAGAAATTCACTCTGGTCAAATCTGCTAGTTTCTTTCACCAGCATGGTTGTCACTAGCGTGCATGCATGAAACAGTCAACTCATTCAATTAAAAAATACAATTGAATTGCTCCACATGTTTCCAGATGATCATGTTCCTACACAATAATTCATGAACTGTCTGCTTCATCAATAATTTGTTACTTAAGCAGAGGAGATTTACAATCTATGTATCCTATTCAGGTTCCAGACTCTTGATTTCCAATTGTATCTGGAAAATTATATAAATATCAGAACAATTGCAAGTAGTATTTTAATGCATTTATTGTTACTCCTTCTCAGAAAGAACATATATATGCAACGAATAAAGAACATAGACCTGTACATCAATGAGCAAAGAATCCACATCCTTCCAAAATCAGTCAAAATGAACTTGCACTGTGAAAGCTGAATCCAATTTTTCTAAACTTCTCCACATCTTTCCAAAAAGTAGTTCTAAATTTGATTCTTCTCTAAAGAGAATTGATTTCTGCCAGCAAAAAAGTTTAGCCATAGACTTTTGTGGTTGTTCCTGATCATCCAAGAATCCCTTAGAAGAGGTCCTGCCCTAGAAAGAAGTTCTAATTAAAATGGGATTGAAATGAAGCCTGTGATCCATTTTACTAGAATGCCAAATTTTAGTTTCTGTATGGGACTGAATGTGAGCAGAAATGAGATGGCTAGGCAATGACCCTAGCTTCTGTGTACCTTGGCCATACTGTGATGTGCTCGAGGCTCCTACCTGCAATGAAAAACCTGCAGGTGATTTATAATTTTTTTGAACTTTAAAGAATACATTTGAAAAGACCCAAAATCCCTATAACATGACTGAACATGTATTATTATATACATTGATACAGATTATGCATATGTACACAAATAAACCTGTATCTAGATGATTTCTTTGTGCCATACTGGTGTACTGGTACTTGTACTTTCCCCTGTACCCAAATCTCTTAGCTTGTAACTGAGTCCCAAATCCCAACTACTTTGCCATAAGATATGGTTAACTGTCTCATCTGTCCAACATATTGTACAGAACACAACCACAATACTCACCTTACTCAAATTGGCTTAGACAGCTAAGCCCTGATACATCGTGAGCCCATAAAAGACCTTGTGCCTGAAGGAGAGGCCTTTTCTTTTCAGAGGATTTGACGATGCTATTGGCACTTGTGGCCACTTGTTCAAACAGGGGTAATAGCATTATATTGTCTCACTTGATTACACAGGTCCTTTGTCCTATAGGTGAAATAGGATTCACTATTATTCTTTCCAATCCCTCCAATATAGGTCTGCACCGTGTAATTCCAATTTGTAAAGGAAATTATAAGGACTCAGCTTAGAAAATATTTGGAATGGTGTTTTTATTGCCTGGAGTAACTTTAAGATGAACTTCTACAATCTAGTTGCCACTATTACATGAAAAATTCATCCATTTCTCATTAATTCTGACAATCTTTTTCCTTGCAATGTTGCAGCTGTCTTTAGAACTAATACTCTTCATTTCGTCTCTTGTAAATAATTACGTAGACAGTAATTAACACTGAAAAAGAGTTAATGACATTTTCTTACTGTTATATAAGATAATGTCAAAATGAAGTATAAGAAACAAAACTATCCTTTTAGATTTGAGATTATGTGGATGCTTCATCCTTAGTTCAGAGGGAAAAGCTGGTGGATCTTAGAATAGGAAGGAACATGTAATATCTCTAACCAGATATTTTCCCCAAAAACAAAATACACAAATTTAACAACAGATTTGCATGCAAAGATTTCCCATACATTCAGAAAATACTATATCCAGCTAAAAATATATATTTATTCTGAAAATAATATTGCTTTACGATTCCATAGCAAACAATGCATTAACCAATCTTAAACACAAAAATACAGTCCGACTGGTGATTAGAAAATAAATGTTTAAGCATAAGTGAGATATCCGTGTGATATCTCTAGGAAGACAATGGGATTCCATCTGCTGCCTCCAAGCTGAAGGGTTTCCATCCTCAAACTGGCTGAAAGCTTCCCAAATAACTCTCGAAGAGAGAAAATAAAATATGAATCACAAAAACCAAGTATGGTACAAATGAATTCTCTCCCCTCTTTTAAGCCCAAACAAGTGACTCTTTATATTCCCATCTCTGGTTCTTTATTTCCTTTTTAAAAATAATACTTTTTCCCAATAAGGAAATAAAGTGCACATAATAATAAAGTGACATTTAATAGTGCAAACTTATTTTATAAAGTCACTTTAATAATTAATCAATTTAATTTTCAGGCATCAAAATTTCTGATTAGATGGACTTGAATATGCATGTGATAGCTCGTCGAAAAGGTCTCGATAAGATGCTCCTAGTCCAATGCTGAAATCCCAAGAATATGGAGCTTGCCAACTTAATAAAAATAGTAAGTGTTTTGAAACCCCACTGAAACAACCACGATTGTCCAACAACTGAATTGCCTAGGCAAAATTTGAACTGATCCAAGAGAATACCTGATTAGCCCATGGGACCAAGGCAAAATAAGCTAACAATGCAACAAAATTCATTGACCTCTAAAAGGGGACATGATAGTCTGCCCTTAAAAGATTGCTTGCCCGAAGCAATCTGCATCTGTATGCTGGAACCATGTGCCTGGATCCTAGATCTGCCTCAAAGCTGATGCTCTATCCAACTTCTGTCCTACACTGCTGTAAACATCTCTAACCCCAGAGTTGTGAAGCAACACAACATGAACCAAGACACCAGTGAATTGAATGCCAAGATCCCAAAATATCCCAAGTGTATACTTAGTCAGGACAACTTGCTATGCATTGCTATTATTAAAGCAAACTCGCTCTATTGAACCGAGTACTTCACTCCTACTTTCACTACATACACCTTTGATATCAAGGGGTGGTGGAAGCTCAATAGTAAACCAACTCTTCCTAACTCCTTGATCCATAACCACCCATGTGAATGCTCTGCTTAGATCCCTAGTGAAGATATGTGTGATGTCCTTGATATCACCAACTAACTCCTGTATATGCACCCGTGAAGAGGGTAAAGCCTTCTTTACTAACACAACCACCATGCCACCATGCTAGAAATGGTGGAGTAATCCAACAGTATGTGTCGCAAGGGTGGACATCTCAGTAGAGAGTATGAAAGATCCCTGATGGATGCCCTTGCTGATCTGCTGTAGTTTTTAAATTAATAAACTATATTTTCCTGTGATTTCTTTGATGGTCTTTGAAAATAGATAGAAGTTGCAGAAGGTTTTGTTTTTGTTTTGTGTTTTTTGATAGTTTTCACAATAGTAATGAATAATGAACAATAAACATGAAAGGAGACTAAAAATAAATAAGAGCATAGAGCCAAATCAGAATTGCTATAAATCGTACCAGGCAGATTTCTGATTTATAAAGCCAAATAATAAATCCAATGCAGTTCCAAAGAGCTTACATCCAACAATGATGCCAAACTGGATGGTGAATAATGAACATGAATCAAGGATACATCTGAGGCTGAATACAAGCATTCCCTATATTCCACATGGGGTGTAGCTACTGCAAATGGCGACCCTAAGACTGCAAGGATCACGTCCCAGCTGAAAGAATCAATCTGCGACGCTAAAACCATAAATCTGCAACTTGAATCCACAATAAAGAATGGCGTACTCTATCCCTGATAGCAACGCACACTATCTGAAGAATCCAATGCCAATAACTGCTGAGGGCTACGTCCCAGCCAGTCCCGAACCTGGGGTTTGCGTCCAGATGAAGAGTTGCTCTCTCAGAGCCAATTCACAAAAACAAGTTTTTCAATATGCAAAAGATAATAAGAAATTAGGTCTCCATCTCCTTATATCCCCTTCCAACTGTAAATCGAACCCCAAAGGGAAATTACACTTTGCCCTTTAAATAAAATATAATAAAATAACATTTTCCCAATTAAAGTCGTCCATGCTATAGGAAAAACATTACTTTATTAAAATTCCATAGTTGAATGCACCAAAAAGTCTATAGATAGTAAAAATCATGTATAATAATTCGAGACCTTTCCAACGAGCTATAACGCATAGGTGTACTTGATCAAGTGAAGCTAGAATCCCCTTATTACTCCAAAACGTTTGCCTAGGTCTCCAAATGCCTCTTAGACCACTCCTAGTCAATCCCTACAAATTAGGAATCCCTCCTAAATTGTAGGAAACTGTTGTCTACTGCTCCAAACTACTTGGGAAGCTCATGCATGACTCTCAAAGCCCTTGGGTTGGTTCCCTCTATGCTCTGCTGGCCTATGGGAACTAGATAATAGACCAACTCTGTTAGAAATGTTGTCACTAAGGAAGGGCAGAAATTGGGGACATGACAGTCCTCCCTTCCCAAAGATTGCTTGTCCTCAAGCAATGTTAATCCAACTCCACAAACATTAGGCAAGTCCATACCATAACCAAGAATGATCCCAGGGTCCCAAGCCATCCTGGAAGGTTTGTAGTTCCATCTTCTAGAAACATTGTCCTGCACTACACCCAAACAAGTAACCTCCTGAAAACCCCCTGAAGGAAGAGCAATCAAATACTGTACCAACTCTGTCAACTCCTCAATGAACTGCTCTTTGAAAGAACCAAACTGGAACACTAAAGGCAGAAACTCTAGTAAGCCTACATTGGCTTCCACATCCTCAACTATTAAACTCCAAATCCAAGTGATTCTAGGATTCCAAATCCGCCTCAAAAGGGAACCACCATGTTGACGCTTCGTCACTCTGATATAAATATTAGTGAACCACAAGTTGTGAAGCAATTCATTAGGACCCTGAAGCACCAATGTATCAATGAGACCAGGGCTCGGATCCCAAACCAAAATACCAAATGTGCTGAATGAGATGAAGAAGTATCTCAACCGCACTCCATGAAACATACATACAATGAAGCAGACCAGCAAGGTGTGAAAGTGAACTCCCATAAACCAGTGTTCCAACCCACATGAACACCTAACAATGCTGCTATAATTTTGACCAGCAACTCGAATGATATCATAGACGTCATCATACAAATGCCAAACAACAAATGTCCCAAAGAAACACTCCTCAATGCTCTCATACTGAATCATGGATGTAGTCAATGGCAAGTCAAGTAGTAAATGATTCCAGCTTGGACAGCCACTAGTCCATAAGGAATCGAAGACTATGGAGTCACCAATCAACAAGGACACCACTGCCATATCAATGAATGTAGATGAAAAACTTGAAGATGAAGTATGTATGCTATCATGAGAAAAACCAAAGCATGTGTCATTTGTACCCAACATTGTAGGATTATCAATTCCTGAATCCCATATCGATCTGAGAAATGTTGCTCCACTCAACCACTGCGCTACTCTGATGTAAACATTTGTATACCAAAAGTGAAGCAACTCAACATGAATCCACTGAAGAAATGCCCAACACATGTTGATACCAAGATCCCAAATCTTTGCACTGACACATCCCTCCGGCATGTTGATACTCATTATGTTGCTGTTGTGAAACTGTACCTCATCTAACCAACTAAGAACTTCACTCCAAATGAAGCCACAATTACTACCAATAACCAATGCTGTTAGGAATTCACAAATGAGCCAATCATCAGCAAGGAAAATTTGTTGAATACTTTTCCAAATCCTCCAAACAGCTGCTGCAACTTTACCTATATTTTCACAAATTAGCGTGCCTTCATTAAAGGTTGTTAAGTAAATGTTTTGTTTAACGATGCAACCAACGAAGTCCCTTATATTCTGATCTTGAAAGCCCAATGTAATATTTAAAAAGTCTGAATCTTCAATCAAAAGGTACATCGCTACCCTATCATATGGAAGAGGTGATAAACCCATTGATGAATGAAAGATGTTTCTAATTCTCAACAAAGACAGGCTCTTTGTGGCTGGTCCACTAGGTATGCAACTTAATATATTATCAACTCTTGGTAGGGAAGGATCAACTTCACACTTGAACACCCCAACTTGAATGTAACCAACCCAAGGTTCAAAGTTTGACTCATGAGATGAAAGAGAGTTGCTGTTCAAAGTTAGAAAATCAAAAGTGTGTTCATACCTTTCCACAATGTTTTTGCGGTCTTCTCTTGCCTCTCCTTCCAAGGTAGGTGACTCCTCTAAAGGTGCTGGTCCATGGGGTGTGTTCAAACGAATATAACATGTCCCATTAACTGCCTTAGCTGCCCAAAATCTGATCCATACCTCTATCTCCATAACTGATATGTTTTTCATTACTAACAAACTCCAAGGTGTAGTATGCCAAACAAACCAAACATTATCAAAATGCAATATCTTCTTAGTAAGCAGCCTCGTAGTCTCCCTAATCATCTCTTTAAGACAAGATGCTTCATATGATCTTAACAATTGTCCTTCCATTGTACATGATGCATGACTAACCAAATCAGAATCAATAATGTTCCATTCCACACAAATGAAAATAACACTTGTGGCTGGTCCATCAAGTGTGAAACTAATATCATCATTCTTTGGAGCCTTTAAGGGGCTCTTTAAAAGAGGAACCTCATAAACTTCATGATGCAAACTACACCAAACTGAGTTTTCTAAATCATAACTCTTTTCCTCTTCACACATCTCAACATGCTCTTCTTGTGGATTTACCTCAAGAAGCTCTTCCCTTATATGCTCAACATCCTCACTTTCTTCCCTTGGAAGAAATAAGGATCTAATGTATGACTCTCTTTGTCTTCTTGCATTATCAAGCTGATTGCATCTTTCCTTGACCTCTTGTAAGTGTTGTCTTGCTTGGGCAGCAAGCATCTTGGCCTTCTTAGCTCTATGTGGCCATCCATTGCACGTCTCTTGAGCCTTTCTCACAACTTCCAAGGTGGGGTAAACACAATCAGAACCTTTGTGGTTTGAATCCACAATATAAATCTCATGTGTAACACACTTAACCTGAGTACCATCATAGGAAGACTCAACAACCTCATTACCTTCATGTGAAATGGATGATACCACATGACTAGAGCTACTGTTGCAAAAATTAGAATAGGTATCAGACCTTGGAGACATGCTTTCAGCATCCCTAATGGACTGATCCATGATTGTAATCTCTTCCATTTTGTGATCAACTTGATGAATCAATGGTGTGCTATGTGTCTCCCCCTGATCTAGAGTTATTTCTTCTTTAGGAATCCCACATGATGACTGATTTTTGTTTTTCATAGGCTTCAACTCAAATGATAACACATCTTCATGCCTTTATTTTGCATACCCTGCAAGTGACTGATCCATTATGGTGTTTTTATAATGAACATTGATAGGTTGACACAAATCTTCTTTCTCACATGAAAACATATCATCAACTATGGCATGGTATTCCTTTTTTGCAAGCTTAACCTTATGCCAAATTTTTGGATGCATGTCAATGTAATCTTTGAAATGAAAGTTCTCCCTAACATATTGAGGAAGAGTATTATACTCCTCAAGTATGCTAATTACTTCCATTTTCCTGTCTAGTGGCAATGGATCCTTTCTAGAAGAAGATGATGATCCACTGGCATGTCCAAAATTCCTTGACATAAAATCATTGAACTGCTGCAATTGAAGCTTGAATTTTTGTTGTGCCTGTTCCCATTCTTTCCACAAGGTTATAGCTCTTAACAATTTTTCCATAATGAACTACCACGTTGACCAACTGAAACTAACATGCCAGAGCAAAAATCGACCCTGTACTGCTAAAAACTAACATGCAAAGCGAAATCCCAACACGCTGGCAGAATCAAGGCTCTGATACCACTGAAAGATCCATGATGGATGTCCTTGCTGATCTGCTGTAGTTTTTAAATTAATAAACTATATTTTCCTGTGATTTCTTTGATGGTCTTTGAGAATAGATAGAAGTTGCAGAAGGTTTTGTTTTTATTTTGTGTTTTTTGATAGTTTTCACAATAGTAATGAATAATGAACAATAAACATGAAAGGAGATTGAAAATAAATAAGAGCATAGAGCCAAATCAGAATTGCTATAAATTGTACTAGGCAGATTTCTGATTTATAAAGCCAAATAATAAATCCAATGCAGTTCCAAGGAGCTTACATCCAACAATGATTCCAAACTGGATGGTGAATAATGAACATGAATCAAGGATACATTTGAGGCTGAATACAAGCATTCCCTATATTCCACGTGGGGTGTACCTGCTGCAAATGGCGGCCCTAAGACTACAAGGATCACGTCCCTGCTGAAAGAATCAATTTGCAATGCTGAAACCATAAATTTGCAACCTGAATCCACAATAAAGAATGATGTACTCTATCCCTGATAGCAACGCACACTGTCTGAAGAATCCAATGCCAATAACTGCTGAGGGCTATGTCCCAGCCAATCCAGAACTTGGGGTTTGCGTCCCAGATGAAGAGTTGCTCTCTCAGAGCCAATTCACAAAAACAAGTTTTTCAATATGCAAAAGATAATAAGAAATTAGGTCTCCATCTCCTTATATCCCCTTCCAACTGTAAATCGAACCCTAAAGGGAAATTACACTTTGCCCTTTAAATAAAATATAATAAAATAACATTTTCCCAATTAAAGTCGTCCATGCTATAGGAAAAACATTACTTTATTAAAATTCCATAGCTGAAGGCACCAAAAAGTCTATAGATAGTAAAAATCATGTATAATAATTCGAGACCTTTCCAACGAGCTATAACACATAGGTGTACGTGATCAACTGAAGCCAGAATCCCCTTATTACTCCAAAACATTCGCCTAGGTCTCCAAATGCCTCGTAGACCACTCCTAGTCAATCCCTACAAATTAGGAATCCCTCCTAAATTGTAGGAAACTGTTGTCTACTGCTCCAAACTACTTGGGAAGCTCATGCATGACTCTCAAAGCCCCTGGGTTGGTTCCCTCTACGCTCTACTGGCCTATGGGAACCAGATAATAGACCAACCCTGCTAGAAATGTTGTCACTAAGGAAGGGCAGAAATTGGGGACATGACAGAGTAACTCAACATGTCAACCTGTCACACCTCTCTCAATTGTGCAAGCATATATACCATCCAAACTATTCAATTCTCTCTCGTACGAGGAATCAATTAGAATCAAAATAGGTCCAAGAAGATCATCGGAATATTGTCGCTCGACTTAGATCTCATCTTCACCAAGCCAAAAGTGGTGAAGCCCATCAGTGGAACTTGCCCAAGCTATATTGCTAAGTCTGTCAATACTTGAGCCCCAAAGCAAAATTCTCCCACATCCATCAGCCATAAGGAGATACAAATCACTAAAAAAATCTACATACAGGAGGATTTTTAATTAAATGTGTTGTCAATCTAAAAAACCCCAGTTTTTCCATTATAACTTGAGCTAGACAACTCTGTTTGAGGCCTAAGATAGCTCAAAATGAGTAGGATTCCAAGGGCTATTAACCTATGGGAAAATAAGATCAAAAGCTACTAATAAGAAAGGGAAAAACGAAGAATAAACTTGGCGATCGCCAAAAAACAAGTGCTTGCAGTCAGAGAAGAAAAACTCATTCTAACAAGAATTTAAGGGGATTAACTTGACAAAAATCTTCAAAAAGAACACATAAATAATGCTACATAAAGTGAAATTCAAGGATGACGAACTACCTTAATCACACATTATTAATGCGTTGAAACATAGAAGATGCAGTTACGAATCTATGAGGGGTTGCCGCAACTTTGTGATGTCAAAATTGGGACAACGAAGAGCCTTAATTTGCACTTATTGTAAACACTCAAAAATATGCACACATCTTTATTTTAAAGGACTTTATAAAGTTTTTGATTATTGCCGCATCATTGTTTACATAGAAGCAAAATCGCTTAAAAGAATGCTTAGCAACCATAGCTCTCTTGCTGTGGGTTTGCCATTCATTCTTAGCAAACTATTTATCTACGGGAGGGGGTGTTATAGCCGTACCTAGCAAATCCAATCATACAAGAGCAACAAAGAAAGTAAAATAGTTGCCCAAGTGGTTAGAAACCCAGGTCTTTTGTCCTCTGCTAGCCGTTTTTTAGAAAGGAGGGAAAATGGCATTTTTTAATTAGGAAACAAAATCCCCCTGGGTGTGAACACACTTGGGTTGAGCCCGTTAGTAATGCTGTTTTTTGAAAACAATCCTCAAAACATAGGAGATTGGACTGGAGGATCTTTTCTAATCATTGAATGTATTCAATAATGGAGAGCTTTATTCAAAAAACATCCCCTAGCTTTGAATGGGTTCATCACCAATGGTTATTATTAAGTGTTTGGAAACCTTCGTGCTCGTTTATGATTTTCTTCCCTCATAGGTGTGAATGAAAATTTATTTAAATGTCTTCACTCAATGTAATATCACTCTGGGGAATTTTTGAAATATTTTATTCTTTCCAAGATTTCACTTTGCCCCTCTTCAGCACATAACCTTAAGAAATTTCAGTAATGTTTTTTCCATTTTCAAAACTTCTTCATTTTCCTTTGAGCACGTGGGGGTGACTTTTAGGAAATTCGAAAAATCTCCATTTCCTTATTACTGAAATTTTACTTTTCCTTCTTTGGTGCACAAAAGATGACTTCAAATCTCCTTTACAAATTTTGTTTTCCTTAACTCTTTTGCACATAAAGATAACTCTGAAAATTTTGACCTTTAGTTCTTTGTTTGATGAAATTTCACATTCTTTTATTTCTGTGTGAAATGAATTTTAAGAAATTTCACCTTTTGCTTGAAATTTCTTGACTGAGCAAATCTATCTTTGTGCAACATTTAAGTTTTAGCGCAACAAAAGAATTTTCAGAAATTCTGACTTACTCTATGCCTTTGGAAATTTCACAATTATATTTTTTCGTGTGTGAAATAGGCTTTTAGGAATTATCATGGTTTTGCAAGATTTGAAGTTTCCTTACTTGTTTGCACTTTGCACACATACATGATTTAAGAAATTTTAATCTTTCCACCTTGAGATATTTTACCTTCTCTCACTTTGGGTCGTAGACACCTAGTTTAGGAAATTTTGAGCTTCTTTATGTTTGTGAAGTTCCCATATGCAGCATATTTCAAACTTTCCAAGTTCCTCATACAGAGACGCCAAACTTCACTACCAAATCTATCCTAGAAGGGATCCCAAAACAAAACTTGGCCAAGTCTTTGCATCTTACGGTACTTTTCAAATTTCATCAGGTAGAGACAGAATGCAGACTCAAAAACATTCCAATCGAGGAATGACTCACATATACCAACCTAGACGAACCACCAGACCTAGAAGAAGATTGGGGTCCTTGTTTTTAATGGGGTGTGTGTGTAAGGCACAACACATTCCTCATCCAAAGGAGACAACTCAGAAGAGGGAATCACAACATGTTGAAGTGACTTTTTGAGGTGAGAGATGTGGAAGACATTTTGTATCTTGCGCTCAACATGGTGCTGATCTACATACAACTTTTTCTCATTTTTGGCGTAATGTTTGTTGTTTTTGAAAGATTCATTATATCGTGCTTTGCTGCAATAGACTTTTGGCCTTTGGCACTCTACTGTCACCAAGAAACAAATCTACAAATCTAGGAGCTTCATATTGTACTGCTGTACAATAACACGAAGGGAGACATGTTCATGGACATGTGATAGATGATGTTATAACAATGGTGTCTCAAATGCAACCGCTTCAATTTTCTGCCACATGCTGCAACTCTTTGTTCCATGCAGTGCCTTACAATCCAGTTTGCACCGGGATTGTTTTGTGGAACAAAATAGCTTGACATATGGCAGCCCAGACTTTGTTATCCTCTTATCCGTGGCCCAAGGGGTGAAGTCTCCATGCCTGCATGTGACCTTGTAGAACTTAAATTTTCCATTGGGGCTTCCATTGCCTCCACTGTTCTCTTTTTCTTTGCCATCTTTGGTCATATGATTTAAACATTGATATTGCATCTCTTGTAGTTTCTTCAAGACAATTGTCACATGGTGTAACGTCTCAACAAGTGATCTTTGCAAGGTGATGTTTAAGCTTCTTTATGCCATTGGTCATAGTCTTAGAGCAATGAATGCAAATGACCTCTCCTTGTAGTGCACTTGGTGTCCTATGTTTCCAAGCAGGCTCTCTCTTCTGCCACCAGCTTTACTTTTAGAAGTCATTTTCCTTGAAGCAAAGTAAAAAGAAAAACAAACAAAAGAGTCAACATAAAAAATAAAACTATGACATCAAAAATTAAAACTATGACATCAAAAATTTTCTTGTTTAGTTTGAGCTTCCCCTAGTCTCTCTGTTAATTTTAATTCTCTCATTAAGTTTTAAAATCAGTAAATTTGTTATTGACTTAAGTTTAAAGACATTTCCTATGTAATATCTAAAAGCTATTCATTTTGGTGGAAGAAAAGGGACTTGACGTACTCAACACTTAAAAATTTTGTCTCCCACGATAGGTTCTTTCCAAATTTTCACCTTCATGTGAGTTTCAACTTTCTTTAGCTTTTAAATTTTCTTCCCTGATTTATTAATGTGGTTACTGTTAAAATTTAAGACAAATCAATACAAATAATGCAGATTATGCTAAATTGTTATGGTGTTTTTGTTTGATCAGACAACTAGGAGTACATTAGCCATAATATTTGCAAAAGAAGATTATTTTGTCATGCAAGAATAGCTTGCCTACTAAAGGCCAAGGCCTAAGATAACCTTAAAACCCTTAAATTAGTGTTCACTGTATATTCTGTAAACCCTTGCAAATATTAATAGTTTTAATTTGTCTTGCTTTTGCAAGACTTCACAAATTGTTTAATGTTCATTTATACTCCTCTGTGAAACTTGTATGTTTTCACCTGCAAATTGGCTAGGGTAGATATCTCACCACCAAAATCAATTCCTCTTTTCAGAAGGTGGCTATTAATATTTCCTCTTTAATTCACTTAAGTAACTTTTTAAAATTAATTAAACTCATCCAAATTTTTTTCTTTATTTGATTACTTATTTTAATTATTAAATTATTCCCTGATTTAGATTGAAATTA
This sequence comes from Cupressus sempervirens, assembly GCA_028749045.1. NCBI lineage: Eukaryota > Viridiplantae > Streptophyta > Pinopsida > Cupressales > Cupressaceae > Cupressus > Cupressus sempervirens. The sequence continues at coordinate 514,704,568 of CM053787.1, read as the reverse complement.
GTGTATGGAAATTGAATAGACTAAGCGTCATTTGCAGCTACTTTTTTTAAGGCAACATTATAGTGCTGCCCTCCCAATATTGCTGTCCTCTACAAGCATGTCCTTTCATCTGATGAGATACTCCTTAAGTAGTCGAATTCCCCTCTTTGACATCCAGAATAACACCAGGAACTAAAACTAATCTGCCATCCTCATCCAACCACAGAAGTTCTGATGACGAAGTAATATTGGAAAATAATTCGATAATATATTCATACTGTAACTGAAAGCTTCTTATTTATTAGTTTCCTGATGAAATATGCTGATGTATTTGGTTTGAATGGCAACATTAGGTTCACATTATGCTCTTGAGCATATTATCATTGTGTGATACTCCTTAATCAGTCAACCTCCTCCAGAATAACAGTAGGAACTAAAATCAATCTGCCCACCTCATCCAACGTTGGATGTCATGATGATGAAGTAATATTGAAAAACAATTTGGTAATACTTTTATACTGTAACTGAAAGCTTCTAATTGGTTTAGTTTCCTGATGAAATAAGTTGATGTGTTTGGTTTGAGCAGCAACATGTTCCATTAGGTTCACATTAATGGTTTTCAACAAATTATGATTGTGTATTAATAGCATTAATTAGCACCCCTTTGGAGCATTACTGAGCATGCTAACATTTTCCTTGAGCAGTATATAAAAATGTAGATTTAATTATATTTTGTAACATGTTTGCAGGTCTTCTATAACACGGCTCGCTACTACCAGGCCTACTATGGTCATAAAACAGTTGAGTACGTTCAGAAAAATGCTTTTACATTGATAGAATAAGATGGAAGTAATGGTTATTAAAGTGGTCAACCATAGGCTGATCAAGAAAAACTGACAGGACCTTCGAGCTGTTTTGGGTGGCCTACTCCTTGTTTTATCAGGGTTTCAATATTTGAATCAGTGGACTAGATACAAGCAGGTATTTTAATTTTCAGTGTTCTTTGGAAATAATTATATAGCAGAATAAACTTTTGCACTCAATTTACTTTCTGTTTAATTAGAATATGTAAACTGTTGTCAATTATGCAAGTTATATTATAGTTGTGATGTTTTCTCCTATAGAAATGTACTTGAAGTTTGACTAGCAAATGAAGAACCTTGCAATTCTTGTAAACTATTGTTATAAAGGTTCAAGTAAATTATGCAAGTTTTATTGTAGTTGTGATGTATTCTCCTATAGAAATGTACTTGAAGGTTGGACTAGCAAAGGCTTGCAAGGATGATATTGCTGGTGATTTTTTTTCTGCTAATAGATGAGCCAACAAAGAATGCTAGACAGATTAATATGCTTCTGATAAAGCTGCTGCTTCTGCTAGTAGCTTCTTTGATATTGCACTTGCTAACCTTTAAAGGCAGTTGCAGTATGGTAACAAGGATTATATCAGGTTGCCCTTGAACAGGGAGAGATCAAGCAAATAAAGTAAAATTGGCATGAAAATGCTGGTCTTCTGTAAGATAAAAGATTATTTCACAGTCAGCTTTTTGAGATTCCTTCTGGGGTTAACTTGCTGTCCTGTTTAGTTTTCTCGTGAAAGAGGCCCTCATGCTGGATGTGTTTGTAGGACAATGTGGTAATATCAGATCATAAATAAATACCACAACTAAAGAAATCATTTTGAGTGCAACTATGATATGAAAGGTGATATTTTTATTTGTGTAATGGTTCTTATAATGAGAACTCACCTATTTCTCGCAACTTACTTCTAAAGTTAGTCCTAGATACATTATGTCAACATATTATTTCCTAACACCCCACCTCAACAAAAAAATCTAGGAAGTCTGGTTCTCCTGCCTAGGACCCTGGTACCGATCCGGTTAGAACTAGGTCCAGGTTTGAGTCTAGTTTGCCTGTGGGTTCAGCCAGGGTTTGAACCGAGGCAGGCTGGCTCATCTAGGCCAAACCCTGGACAAACCAGGGTAGACTCAAGCAGACCAAGTGTGTACCAGTTAAATTTCCACTTAGAAACATTCTATAATTTAGTGCAGGATACAATTATTACATACATTGAATAAGATTTTAACATTACAAAATAAAATTTGCTGAAGCTCTAATATTCATTACATCAAATTAAACTAGCCCTCAAGATTTCTTCCAATGTTTTTATATCCAATTGTTGATAATGACCCTTGTCTGATCAATTGCAAGCTCTCTATAGTGATAGAATTTTAAAAATTAACCAATATTCTCAATAGATGAAGGGAGTTGCAAACTGCTTTTTTAACATTTTCAAGTAGGACATTAATCACAAAAAAAAAGTAATAAGCATTTGAGGACTTGGAAAGCGAGAATGGTATTGGTTCAGGCGATCCCATTGGCATCGGTGCTATTTGTGAATCAACTAATGTCTTTGATTATGAAGAAGAAAAAGATGAAGATAATCCATTAGATGATTGAAACTTAAGTTACAATTTTTTAAATTCAAAACATGATACTTGAACTCAATATTATTATTTTTACTTTGATGTTGATATGACGCTATGATTAGAAGTTTATGTTGTTTCATGATACTATGTGACATTCTAATATTAATTCATGCTTCTAGGCTGTGTGTGTGTGTGTGTAAATTTTTTACATGTTTTTGTACTAACAATTCGAAACTCCATTTAAGAATTTTGCCATACCTGCAAACTGGTTCTTCAACCCCAAACCCAAACCCAAATCCAAACTGACAACTCAGCGAAAATCATATGCTACTATTAATCCATTTTGGAAGTAGAATTGAACACATGATAAATGTGGAAGTGTTTCTAGGTACACAAAGTCTCTCTTGGCTCATCTTTCTTCCCTTCTGGGTCCATATTAGCTATTGAAGCATCAGGCTACCATTATTTTTGTCTTTGTAGAGGTAGAGTTTAGCTCCTCTATATTGACACCCTAATGATAAATAACATTTAAACCTTTCGCCCCTCCCTTTTCTTAACATTGTGTGCATACCATTTTCCCTTTCTTATTGTATTGTTAATATTTTCTTTATGTAGGAACCTATTGTATGGACTTAAGCATGCTTTGGGACTTACAATACCTTTATCTACCATGGATAGTTGATAGACAAAGCACCCAAAGGCTTGGTTTGAGTTAATCCATCATATCTCACTATTTTGCTAGGGACAAGTCATGGCCTCGGCGGATTGATGAAAAGTTACAATCAAGGCAATTGATGAGATGAAAAAGCACGTGTAAAGAGATGACTTAGAATACAACATTAGATTATTTTCAATTCAAAGTTAAAGGAGTAACAAAGGAAGCTCTATGGCAAAAACAATTAGATTTGTGCGTATGAAGGTTTTAGAGGTGCTATAATTTTGACCTGATGTAAAGATGATGTCGACAGAGAAGGAAACCAATAAAAAATTGAATATCTAAAAAGGACCTAGTTTAGAAAATCCAATTTCAAGCCCAAGGCAAAATATTAGCTTTTCATGATGTGTTGTGTTGTGCCAACCAAACCCAATTCTGAAAGATAGTTATTATTTAATTTGTTGATTAGTTTTTTCAAAAGTATTTTTTAGTTTTAATATAGGGTGGTGTTGTTTTGTCCTAAAGGGGTGTGAAACCATTCAAACACAGACACACACACATTAAATGTAAAGATAAGACAACTTTTCAGATCTAATAAGACAAGATGTAATATATTATCAAAAGTTAATAAATAAAGTATGACCAATGCTTCTTTCAATTGTGTTGTAGGAAACTTCATTTCAAATCAGTCTTTGTTATTATTATCTATGGTAGATAATTGCTACCCTAAATCAACTTGTGAAGAAATTGTATGTTGTTTACATAGTTTGAATATCAAGATACATTTGAGACATCCCTCTATTGATTCTTGTCTAATTGGTTGTTCAAAGGGAAAGTCAAATTCAATTAGAGTAACTGTGAAAATATCATACAACTATATAACATTGGCGATTGAGTGTTTGTATCGTCCCATTTCTTTCTGTAGCCTTCCATGTACTCGGTTAGCCTATTTTCCCATCCTGGTAGGCTAATTATCAAATCTGGAAGGATGTTGGGCAGTAACGAATTGTCTTGTGGGGCCTTGGTGTGAAGTTTGATTTATTATAATGCTCCTCGATATAAGTTGTCGATACTATAAAGTTTTAATTGTGTCTTGACAACTTTATTATTAAGTTATATTTCTGGTTAAAAACTTTAATGTTATGTGAGACCAACTATCATATGTATTGAATGCACTTTGTCACATGCATTGAACACACATTTGTAACTGTAGTCTTTTGGAACGCTCATGCACGTGAGTGTAATAGTGTCTCATCTTGCATGGAGTGCAACATTTGATTTGGAAGAAACCTGATATTGTTTTGCAAAGGTCGTGTATAGTCGCATACAGGTTGTAAATAGGCAAACATTTTGAGCCAAGATTTGTCAAAAACCCAATTGAAATGAGGGAGTTTTTTTTGAGCTCTCCATTGTGCATTATTCATTGTAGAAGCTACAGTGAAGACATGGGAAATTTACTAGATTTCTTGAGTATGATAGAATCGGTTAAGACAAGAAACGTTGTCCATGAAGTTGCTTATTGAACTATGTGGTAACATTGCATTCCAACACCATCACATTTATCCATTGTAGCAATCGGTAGAAGCTTAGATTGTTTTGGAAGTCATGACTACTTCTGGTAGTTGTTTGCGGCATAAAGTGTTGAAGATTGTAGCTGTATTATAGATCTTCATCTCTAGAAATATGAACGTTATTATTGTTATGGTCATCTTCAGCTGAAGAGGACATTAATGATAATAATTGTAATATTAAATATAAAGACATGTGTCATACGAGATGCGTTGAGGCATGGAAATACAAAGAGTTGTGGATGTCAAAATGAAGTCATATTTTGTTGGGAAATTCAAGACACCTTCAGTTGTAATGTGAAGAGTCTTTCTAGTTGTTATAAATATCTTATCAAGCAAAAGCTTTGTACACTTGAACATTTTATGATGAACAAAGTGATATTTTGTTGTGTAGCTGGGTTTTTCCCTTCAATTTTGGAAGGGTTTTCCCAGGTTAATATTGTGTGTCTCTTGTATCTATTTTGGCTATTCCTTATTGTTGTTTATCTTAATTTCTGGGCGAATATTCAACAAGGTATTAGAGCCAGGTTGGACAACAACAACAAAGAAGTCTCTCTTGTTCTTTACTTGTATTTGTTTAGACATATTTGAATATCGATGGGAATGATTTCTGTTTGTTGGCTTGGGCAATGGTTATTGTATATTGAAGTCGTGAGTTGTTGGGTCTACATGCTTCTCAAAGCACGTGTATGAGGAGTCGGGCTTTATTTTCATTATATCTGATATTAAAAGGTGACATTTCTATTATTGTTGCGTGGGATTAGTATACATCCTTTGTGTCGTCTTTGGAAAAATCTATAGTTTTTGGATTCAACCTCTAGTCATCTCTGCTAATATCATGCAACCATAACTCTTCATATGCATTGCTGAGGATAGCGCATTATAGTCAAGTTTTGTGTCCCACCCACTTCTCTGTAACAACATGCACTTCTCGGAAGCATACAAGAAGAAATTCTTTGAACTTTGGTGAATGTTGGAGCATTTATCATCTGCAAAGTCAGATCTTGTCTATATCGATACTTATGTAAAGGCCCCATGTCTTGTTGGCATCGTGATTCATTGGCCATGTTGCCTACTAGCTCGTGCTTATGTATCTGCTTAGTCAAAACATTTGATGCTCCCGTAGACGACATACGAGACCACGACTAGTCCATGAAATGCGAAGTGCCTCTCTTGCGGGATTATGGTTTATGCAAAGGGTCTCCTCCATTGGTTTATTTACTCTTCATCTAAGATGGTTGCGATTATCTGTTTGGCGCTCACGTTGGCAGACTTTGTTTTTGCCATGCTTCCTTCATCAATCTTTTTGTGGTTTTTAGATTTTTCAAATTCGCTCGAATTGAAATCTTTGGAAATCCTAACACGAAGCATGTATATCAAGTAGATGGAGATGACCAAGTTTGAGTACTAGGAATAAGATATTAGAGGAGAAAGAAAAATGAGAATTCAAAAATCCGTGACGGGGCAAGTGGTGGGGGATGTTATGCTGCCTTACTGGGGGAATCTTTCTTTAGTTGTAGTGGTTTTTGTTATTATTCTCTTCATGCATTCTTGCCTTATTAGTTTGAGTCTTCTGCCGACCAAAAATGTAGGAAGAGGATTTAAGAAACTCGTCTCTTCATCATTGTCAACAGATGGGATTTTGTCGGGATTTTGTCGCTCCGCAACTCGAATTAGACATGTAGGAAGATCTTCTCTTTTCCTGCATTGCCGATTCTGTCAAGCCTTAAATTTCCCGTTGGGATTGTTCGAACTAGAGTTGATAGAGGTGAAGACTTTTTGACGCCATCAAATTATGTTGAGATCAACTATTAATCGAGCTTGTCTGCTAGGTTGAAAAGTGAGAATCCTTTAGTCGATAGAGATTTTCAGCTGGAGAGCTTGAATGAGAATGTGGTAATACTTCTTTGAGTAATTATGTAGGTTTCATAGATTCAATTGAGCATGCTTTGTGGTTTTGTTATTTTTCTGTCGAATCTTCTTAGATAGTTGAGTTTATGTCATGTCCCCATTTTAATATAAGATTTTAATAATAATTAAATATAAAAAATATTAAATAAACAATAATAATAAATATAAAAAATTAAATTAAATATATTAATAATAAAAAATCTATTATTATAATTGATTATATATCATTAGTGTAATGATATATAATCAATATTATAATATAATGAATGTTAATATACATAAAGTAATATATCTAAGTAACCTATTCTAAGTATAATAATATAAGTATTTAATAAAAACATTTTTTATTATGATTAAAATATAAATATTTATCCAAATTAAATCTTATATTACTAAAGTGACTTAATGAATAGTCGTGATTTTTCACCCACACACATTATAGGGAAACAATAACACTAGGATGGATTTCTTGATTAGAAGGATTAAAATCAGGTACTTACAAATGGTATCAGAGCTTGAATGAGAATGTGGTAATACTTCTTTGAGTAATTATGTAGGTTTCATAGATTCAATTGAGCATGCTTTGTGGTTTTGTTATTTTTTTGTCGAATCTTCTTAGATAGTTGAGTTTATGTCATGTCCCCATTTTAATATAAGATTTTAATAATAATTAAATATAAAAATATTAAATAAACAATAATAATTAAAAAAAAATTAAATTAAATATATTAATAATAAAAAATCTATTATTATAATTGATTATATATCATTAGTGTAATGATATATAATCAATATTATAATATAATGAATGATAATATACATAAAGTAATACATCTAAGTAACCATTTCTAAGTATAATAATATAAGTATTTAATAAAAACATTTTTTATTATGATTAAAATATAAATATATATTGGTTGGTTTGTATATGATTACTAACCAAATTGAATCTTATATTACTAAAGTGACTTAATGAATAGTCGTGATTTTACACCCACACACATTATAGGGAAACAATTACACCAGGATGGATTTCTTGATTAGAAGGATTAAAATCAGGTACTTACAATAGGTCCAGCAATTGATAATATACAATTCGTTTCAGCATACACCTTCACAGATTCTACAAAGTAACACATGCACACTTTCCATATATTTTATTAGCTAAATAAAAAAGAAGAGGATTGGGAAAATAACATTCACGATTCCTTGAGACCTAAGGATACCCCTACGTATGCATATAAAAGACTATACAAACCATCGAATGGGGAAGAATGGATTGCTTTCTCTAAATATTCCGACATGAAAACCACATAAGAAAGAAATAATGCAAAGTGTATCAGTCCAGATTATCAGAGATAAATTTAGTACATTGCAGAAGTCCAAATGATTGGAGTATTCCGTTATTATCTAGTCCAGAGCATGGAGCAGAAGGGAGCACACTGCATAAGGATCGAACAGTATAATCCATCACGGGATATGCTTGGAGATTGATCATAGCAGAAACTAACATTATTGAAAGGATATATTTAAGCATACACTGCAAATTACCACAATCATCATTGAAGAGCGCTGATACATACCTTCAACATGATCGACAGTAATAACGATCACAATCGTCATTGAAGAGCGCTGATATATATCTTCAACATGATCAACAGTAATAACTATCACAAAAATTATAGAGGGATATTGCATATGAGCATCAAATCAATTCAGTACAAACAGACAACATGACATTGCATAAAATTACAGATTGTGGTAGTTATTACTAGCATATTAAGACACTACTCAATATACGCTAGTCTGAAGGGAATGCTTTCCAACAATGCCAGATATTTTTGATTGAATGGATCATTATACTCCATAAATAGTAACAGAACAAATACATTGCTGTATATGTATAAAGAAGGATAACAAAAAAAGAAAATTAGAATCAAGGAGCGCAGAGTTAAGCTTGAAAGAGTTATGGATCCTCATAGGGACTGGAATATTACCATTAACTTCTATCCTACAGCAAGTATGGATAGGAGAATGATCTGAGAGAGAAGCTGGAATAACTTGGACCGGGGCATGGCTATCTTCCTGTAAAAAGGAAACAGATGAACCATCTTCATAAACCCCATCCAATCTGCAATACACCCTTTGCTTGCCTATCTCATTATTGCACCAAGTGAACCAAATGTCTTGGAACTTGCCATACATATTTTCCATGGGATCCACCAAATTGAATTTCCTTTTGAATTTAAACCAAAAATACATTTCATTGCCTTTCCAAGAATGGGACAAACCTCCCGATTTATCAACTCTGTGTTCCACCACATTAAAGTTCCCCACAACTACACACAGGATTTTAGACAAATGCACACACCACTCCCATAATTCTGCTCTTTCTCTATAATTATTTGAGGCATACACATTACAAATACCAAAAACATTCTCTCCTTGTTTGACAGTAACCCAAATTACCCTTTGACAAGTAGATTACCCATGACTTTCAATAAGACTTTCCCATTTAGGGTGAATAAGAATAGCAACACCACCCTTCCCTCTCTCATGATTGGGATGGAAACCTATAGACTTGTCCCAAAGGAACTTCAAAATTGAATATGCTTGAAACTCAACCACCTTAATTTCTTGCAAACAAATAAAATCCTTAACCTTCAACTTATTACACCACCTTTTAACAAGGTATTTTCTATCTGGCATCTCTAACCCCCAAACATTCCAACTATGAATATGCAGCATCATAATAATTTAGGGGGGGTTTTGGAGCTCTTGCAAAGCTTAATAAAACAATCAGGAAGATTTCTCCTCCCTCTATCCTCGGAAGGACCAGAGCTTCTTTCTGCAGTCTTTCTCTTCTTCCTCACAACCTAAGTAAACTGACCCTCCAAATTAGAATGATGAAGTTTAACTACCCTCTCTTTAATGGTTATGAGGGCCAACTGTTGGGCATTCAAGGCTGGCTGAACACTATTATCTTTCTGGGGAATCTCAGACAGACCTCTTGACAGGGGGGAAGCTATGGGCACAGAAATAATATTGGAACCACCAACTTTAGCCGGAACCACTTCAAATTCTTCTTCAAAAAGAGGGTTCGACAGTGACAAGAAACTGTTGCTTATAGGAATATCAATAGAATTACAAGCAAGTGGCTGGAGACCGGAATTAGCATCAATGCCTATTGACTAAATATCACCTATATCCTTAGCTTGGTTAACAGTAACCACATCTTTTTTGGGGACTTCACTAGCATTACTTTTACTAACGACTGGTATACTAGAAGACTCATTATTATTAACCACATTGAATTTCTCTTTATGAATATGCTAAAGAGTAGGGCAATCCTTTTTAGAAATACCCATTGTGCCTACTGTGAAAGCAGACATTTAAATTTCCTAACAGGGCAATCTCCTAGCAAAACCTTTCTCCATCAAAATCTAAAGAAATATTATCGGGGAATTCCACCTCAGGAGCTAGAGCCAAAAGAACCCTAGCATTAAGGTGTGGCAAGGTAACCCTAGATTGCTCAACCTGTAAAACAGAACCTAACGGTTTAAGAATTTGCGGAATGAATGGCTAGAATTCCACATTCAGGTTCTTAATTTCCACCCAATTCGGTGGAGCCCTAGCAAACAACCTTTTCAAAATTGCCCTTTGGAGACCACGGGTAGACCCTGAACATCGACCTTCCAACATTCTAGAACCATTTCTCCATAACCTTTTCTTGTATGTTATGATTTTTCAAAAAAATAACAAACAAATCCTTCTGAATCATTTTACAATACATAACATAAATTGTAATGGGCACCCCTGGATGTCCCAAAAAACTAAACCAAATTGCTGAAAGGAATTATGTCAAACAGTTTGCATTCAACTTCTTAAAACCCCTTATAACTCTGGAAATCAAACGTTTATTTGTTTGTTGTGTTTCATGCATGGAATTGGTATCATACAACATAAACAAGAAAGGAACTACAATAATATGCAAAGTGGAAATGAACTGCTGCTAATAAAATGTTATTTTCAGAATTCATAAAACCAAATACATGGCAGATTTATCAACTCACTAATTACTTCAGCAATATTGTCATAATACTCCAGCCCATGCTTACGAACTTGCTGCTACAATACTTTGTCCTTCAATCAGTCCACTACCTTCGTAATACCATTCCCTCAAAGCGGCATAAGCGTCAGACAAGTAGTGAAGAAGATATGAGCAAAATACCAAATCTGCCTGTAGCCGGAAATGCAACTAAACTGCCTGATAATGAAGCCAAAAAACAAAGAATTCCAAAGCCAAACCCCAAGGGAATGACGTCTAGAATGTTACAAGAGAGGATAGACGTCCTCAAATGCCAAGAGCTGAGCTGCAACTCACATACCAATTTCTTCTCATATTCAACCTGCCTAATGAAGCCACAGATGCTTCCTTTTATTCTATTCCCACGGGTCCGCTCAACTCATATGGGCAATGTGGGATAAAAGATGTGTAATATAAAACATATATTAAAATACCCCTTATGTCTCCCTTGGGTACACATCACCATAAAATAAATATTAAAGTAACACTTTAATATTTTACAATTAAATTAGAACGTTACTTTAATAAAACTTCAGGCATTAAAATGTATTAGCAATCGAACTCCGAATAATGCGAGTGATAGCTCATCGGAAAGCTCTCACCGAGGAGTATCGAATCCAATCACCAAAATTGACCTGCACTGTGTCCTGCCGACTTACTAAAAATAGTAAGTATGCCTGAAACTGAGTAAATCAACTTCGTTTTGGCCCAAACTGGAAATGACTAGGCCAAAACACTCCAAGATCCCATTAAACCCTTCGTTAGCCCTCGGGACCATGTAGAACAAGGCTAACGCACACACACTTGGTCAACTGCTAAAATGGGGACATTACAGTCCGCCCCCCTTGAAATTGCTTGTCCTCAAGCAATCTCAGTCCAGCCTGCTGAATAACCTGCTCACTCTCCCATGTAGAATCTTCCTCCGGCAGGTCTTTCCATCTGACCAAATACTCCTTCACTATCCTGCTTCTAAGCTTCCTCTCTCTGGTATCCAGAATAGCCTCAGGTACTAACACAAGCTTCCCCTCCTCATCCAAAGGGGGTAAATCTGCAGAAGGCACTACACTCTGACCAATGGCTTTCTTAAGCCTAGACACATGAAACACATTGTGCACTCGATTGCCTTCTGGAAGCTCAAGCTCATAGGCGACTTTGCCCACTTTGCGAATCACCCTGTATGGACCATAAAATCTAGGTTTCAACTTTTCAGCTCCGCTCTTCTTGAGCGATGACTGTCTATATGGTTGTAGCCTCAAGTAAACCATATCCCCTACCTCGAAGCTGCGCTCTATTCGGTGCTGATCAGCATACAATTTCTGTTGATTCTGGGCCTGTTGTATATTCTCTTTGAGCACTTTCAGGATGTCCTGACTATCCTGCAATAAGTTTTTGGCTTTGGGCACTCTACTGTCCCCCAAAACTAAATCCATGAAGCTAGGTGCTTCATAACCATAGAGTGCCATGAAAGGAGTCATCTTGATGGACATATGATAAGTGGTGTTATAACAATACTCTCCCATATGCAACCATCTGATCCAAGCCTTTTGTTGTGTAGTTACATAGTTCCTCAAATATCCTTCCGCCCATTTATTCACAATCTCTGTTTGCCCATCTGTTTGCGGATGATAACTAGTGCTAGGTGTAAGATCTGTACCACACAACCTAAACAACTCTTTGCCAAAAAACACTCATAAACTTACTATCCCGGTCGCTGACAATGAATCTGGGCAACCCATGTAACCTGAATATCTCTTTAAAGAAAAGCTCTGCCACCTGTGCTGCTGTGTGAGTGGACGGAATAGCAATGAAGTGAGCAAACTTCGTCAAGCGGTCCACCACCACATAGATGCAATCCCTTCCCTGTACTCGTGGTAAACCAGTGATGAAGTCCATCGAAATACTTTCCCATTTCCTATCAGGAATGGGCAAGGGCTGTAATAAACTTGCAGGAAATGTGTGTTCTCCCTTATTCTGTTGACAAACCACACACTCCCTGACATACCTCTGAACATCATCCTTGAGCCCTTTCCATGAAAACCGCTCTCGGATCTGCCTGTAGGTCTTGAAGACCCCCGGATGTCCAGCTGTGGGTGCACCATGAAATGCCTTCAGTATCGCCTCTCTCAAATGTGATGATGGAATCAAATAAACCCTGTCCTGAACTCTGATCAATCCATCTATCACCTCATAGCGATCATCCTGTATGGTACCTGAAATCAATCCAGAAGCCCAAGCATCTCCGACATACTCTGCTATAATCCGATCTCTCCAATCTCCTGAAATCTCTGCCAGAGCACATAAGTGAGGTCTCCGAGATAAGGCATCAGCCACCACATTTTTCTTACCTTTGACAAACTCTATGTCAAAGTCATAAGCCTGCAATTTAGTCACCCATTTTTGTTGCCGGTCATTAAGATCACGCTGGCTCTTGAAGTATTTAATACTGTTGTGATCAGTCTTGATCACAAAACGTCCACCTACCAAATATGATCGAAATTTGGCCAATGCATGCATTATGGCCAACATCTCTCGGTCATAGACAGAATAACTTTTCTCAACTCCTCGGAGCTTCCTACTCTCGAATGCAATGGGATGCTTCTCCTGCATCAATACTGCTCCAATCCCATCACCAGATGCATCACAATGAAGCTCAAAAGGCTTTGTGAAATCCGGTAGGGCTAGAACTGGACATGAAGACATTACCTGCTTGAAATGCTCAAAACACCTCTGTGCTGCCCCTGTCCACACGAAGGCTCCTTTCCTGGTAAGATCTGTCAAGGGTGTAGCAATCTGTGAGAATCCCTTAACAAACCTCCTATAAAAACCACATAAACCAAAGAATCCCTTAAGCTGTGTAAGGTTTGTGGGAGTAGGCCATTCTACAATAGCTCTAATCTTTTCGGGATCAACCCGAACGCCATCTGCACTAATGATATGCCCCAGGTAAAGGAGCTCAGTCATGCCAAACTCACATTTAGATTCCTTGGCATACAATGACTCTCTCTCCAGAATAGATAACACCTCCTCTAGATGATGTAAGTGCTCCTCCCAGGTCTTACTGAAGACCAAGATGTCATCAAAGAAGATCAAGACAAATCTCCTCAGCTGCTTCCTGAATACCTGGTTCATACAACTTTGAAATGTAGCAGGTGCATTGGTTAGACCAAATGGCATAACCATGAACTCAAAGTGGCCATAGTGACATCGGAAGGCTGTTTACTCAATGTCCTTTGCTCTCATCCTGATCTGATGGTATCCGGATCGCAAATCAATTTTGGTGAAGAAGCATGTCCCATGCAACTCATCAATCAGCTCATCAATCCTAGGAATGGGATACCTGTTTTTAATTGTTTTCTTATTCAGTGCCCTGTAATCGATGCACATGCGCATCGTCCCATCCTTCTTCTTTACCAATACTACTGCTGAAGCAAAAGGGCTCTTACTGGGCCTGATATGCCCCATCTCCAACAAATCCTTAATCGCCTTCTCTATCTCATCCTTGTGTTTCTTAGGATGACGATAGGGAGTAATCATAACTGGTTTGGCTCCCTCCTCGAGCTCAATAACATGTTCCATCCCTCTGTCAGGAGGAACCCCATGAGGAATATCGCTAAATACTTTAGCGTGTCTATCGAGTATCTTTTGGACATCTAGTGGATGACTCTTTTCTTGTGGCTCTGGTGAAGTTGGCATAATGTGGCACTCTGCCGCCCACTCTATGTCATCATGACGAAAAAGTCTCTGCATTCTCCTCAAGGACACTATTCTGCAACCTCCATCTGAAAGCCCTCTAAGTACCACAGTTCTCCCCTCATGCTGGAATCTCATCTCCAATTTCGCTAGATTGAGTGTGAACTCAACTAGTGAAGCCATCCATGTCATGCCGAGGATGACATCATAATCTCCCATGTCCACAACATAGAACTCATCCTCCAACTCGTAGCCATCTCCAAACCTGATGCGAAGATTAGATATCTTCCGAGTGCATAATAACTTATCACCGTTAGCCACCATGACTCTAAACCCATCATGCTCCTCTGTCTGTAACCCTCTCCTGGCTACCAACTGTGCATCTATGAAGTTATGTGTAGCCCCAGTGTCAATAAGAGATATCACTTTCTGCCCCTGGATAGTACCCCTGACCTTAAATGTGATTGCCTTTTGGGCCCCTGTCAAGCGTGCCAACGATCTATCATCCTTAGGAATGTTGCTCTCCTCTATAGTGTTACCCTCATCTGAATCGGAGTGCTGATCCTCCCCTTCTGACTCTGACTCTTCTGCTGAAAAATACTCCATTTGATTTGCCTTAGCCTTGAGAGAACATTTATGAGATAAGTCCCAAGGCTCTCTACAATGGAAGCACAGCTTCTTCTTTCGAAGTTCATTCAAGGTTTCATTGTCTAGTCCTTTTGATCCTTCTTTGGGTTTGCTATACTCTTTCTGAAATGATTTTTTGTCTTTGTCCTTGCGGTAGGAAGAATCTGTTGAATGGTTTTTTCCTTTGTATACCGAAGGGGCTAAATCTCGTGCCTTTTTAGTTGCTTCAGCTAACGTGAGTGGATCATGTCCCTTCACCCAACCTCGTAATGGATCAGCAAGACCATCACAAAATAACACCACCAATCTCCTAGGAGAGATATCAGTAACAAGTACAGACAAGCGCTGAAACTCGGCAATGTAAGCATCCACAGAACCTGACTGTTTTAACTGTGCTAGCTGCTTGAAATGTAACTCGGGATCCTTAGTGTCAAATCTCCCAATCAATGTTTCAGTGAATTCCTCATAGGATGTAATCTGATTATGCCCCAAAGTCACCATGCCATGATGCCACCATTCATGTGCAATGCCATCCAAGTGCATAGCCGCATACTTGATAGCCTCCTCCTCAGGCATAGGATTTAGCTGCAAGTATGTATCTACCTTCTGCACCCAAGCTCGTGCAGTCATCTTCCCTGAAGCATCATACTAAGGTAAAGAAAGTTTTCCAACTTTCTTCCTCAGCTCAAAGTTTTGATTCCTCCCTCCTGCTTTAGGCATGTGTCTCATCCTCAACTCCATATAATCTCTAAGAGAAATATCCGCCTGAAACTTTGGTCCACTAGCCTCCCAGTCCCTCCTGAACTGATCCTGTAAGTCGGTAATCTGCGGTTTGTTTACTGGATGAACCGGATCTCTGGGTGGAAATGTGGGTAGAAGAGGTCTTGAGCTCGTAGTCCGTGCTGGGCGTGCAGCGTGTCTAAAGTTATCAGCCTCATTCCCATTGTTGCCGTGTCCATCATTACCATTAATGTTATTCTCAGGACCATTGTTGTTGCCTTGGCCTTCATGGTTATTGTTTCCCCCGTTGTTATTGTTTCTCTCGTTGTTATTGTTTCTATTGTTGGCATCATCTGGATTAATATTGACACCCATCTGTCTAGCCATGAGCTGCAACATCATGTCCATTCGCCTATTCTGCTCCTGCTGCATACGCTGCCCTTGCTCTAATGTATCCAGTAACTGTCGGAACAGTACCTCCCCCTGATCTGGACCAGCATTCCTGCCTCCGCCTAATCCTGTATTCCTGTCATCTCGATCACCCATATTATTGTCCTGATCACAGAATATCTCCTCTGTGTCTGTATGGTTGAATTCAATGTCCCCCTGCACGGATGTACTAGACTGTTTGCTTTGCAAGTCTGAAATCCTATTTTGTCTTGCTCTGGTATCGCGGAAATTATAAGACCCCTGTCGCATGCTCAAACATAAATGCTTAGCCTGTGTTTTTTACTTACTTTTCCCTCTATCCGGCTGTTCCAAATTCCCTATAAGACCTCCACAGGATGGCAGGACTTATAGCTCTGATACCACTGTAATGGGCACCCCTGGATGTCCCAAAAAACTAAACCAAATTGCTGAAAGGAATTATGTCAAACAGTTTGCATTCAACTTCTTAAAACCCCTTATAACTCCGGAAATCAAACGTTTATTTGTTTGTTGTGTTTCATGCATGGAATTGGTATCATACAACATAAACAAGAAAGGAACTACAATAATATGCAAAGTGGAAATGAACTGCTGCTAATAAAATGTTATTTTCAGAATTCATAAAACCAAATACATGGCAGATTTATCAACTCACTAATTACTTCAGCAATATTGTCATAATACTCCAGCCCATGCTTACGAACTTGCTGCTACAATACTTTGTCCTTCAATCAGTCCACTACCTTCGTAATACCATTCCCTCAAAGCGGCATAAGCGTCAGACAATTAGTGAAGAAGATATGAGCAAAATACCAAATCTGCCTGTAGCCGGAAATGCAACTAAACTGCCTGATAATGAAGCCAAAAAACAAAGAATTCCAAAGGCCAAACCCCAAGGGAATGACGTCTAGAATGTTACAAGAGAGGATAGACGTCCTCAAATGCCAAGAACTGAGCTGCAACTCACATACCAATTTCTTCTCATATTCAACCTGACTAATGAAGCCACAGATGCTTCCTTTTATTCTATTCCCACGGGTCCGCTCAACTCATATGGGCAATGTGGGATAAAAGATGTGTAATATAAAACATATATTAAAATACCCCTTATGTCTCCCTTGGGTACACATCACCATAAAATAAATATTAAAGTAACACTTTAATATTTTACAATTAAATTAGAACGTTACTTTAATAAAACTTCAGGCATTAAAATGTATTAGCAATCGAACTCCGAATAATGCGAGTGATAGCTCATCGAAAAGCTCTCATCGAGGAGTATCGAATCCAATCACCAGAATTGACCTGCACTGTGTCCTGCCGACTTACTAAAAATAGTAAGTATGCCTGAAACTGAGTAAATCAACTTCGTTTTGGCCCAAACTGGAAATGACTAGGCCAAAACACTCCAAGATCCCATTAAACCCTTCGTTAGCCCTCGGGACCATGTAGAACAAGGCTAACGCACACACACTTGGTCAACTGCTAAAATGGGGACATTACATAAATGCCAAGCTTCTTACCCCAGACTGACGCAATCCAATCATCGAAAAATTTCCTAGCAGGCAAAGCCTCTTTATCCAGCCAAACGAAGAAAATAGCAATGCTTTTAAGCCTAGACCTTTCATTCAAAATAGCAGACACCATGTCCTCATTGGGGGAAAGAGAAAGAACCTTAGGGCCGAGAGAAGGAGACTTACCATTCTCTCCTCCACTTCCACAAATGGCGATACTGCTTCCGCTGGAGAGTCCCGTTCCATTGGCTGCAGCCTGTCCTCCTCCTCCTCCTCGCTGGTTTGGTTCCACATTCTATCTGTAAAAAACTCCCTTAAACACCGCGTTTGCTGAGCAAGTCCGAAAACTATTGGCCACCACTTGTTTATATGACAATTTTCCTTTAGCCTTACCAACATTCCTGTCTATAGGAATATTAATACCCTTCTCGGCCGTACCCTTAACAACGTCATCCTGCAATAAATTGCCTTTCCCTCCACCATGATTCGACTCTCCCATGGCACGAACCAGGCCAAGGACAGATATCACAATACAAAGCAAGGATTCGCATTGATGAAACAAGAAACCCAAAATAAAAAGGACAAAAACAAATGCAACGTACGAGGCGACCAAACAAACGGTACAAACGACACGAGGCACACCACAGGAGTAAATCGGTTGTTTTGGGGCAAGAAAATCCCAATATAAATAAAGATTTGAGAGAGCCCCAAGTTGAGTGTGTCCAAACTCAAGCAGCAGTAAAGCTACCATCTGTTTGTTACCAAAACCGCAGATTGGAAATCCAAGAGCCTGTCACTTCTCCAATAGGACTTCTCCATTAGTTCTGGCCAACGAATGGGAATACTTCTTGATTCCGCTGCACTTTAGGCTCTCCTACACCTAGGCGGGTAGACCTTCTACTCAAACGTTGACTGTCTGGTTCAAGGCTTTTCTATAGCGAATTTAAACTTCTGGAGTTGTTAGGTTGGCAAGGTCCTCGAACTCAAAAATGATGAAAACTGGATGTTGGATAATGGTTAAATGTTTTGTATAATTGAATATAATTTGATGCTTGTAGAAGGAATATATAGATTTTTTGACTTCAAAAAAAAAAAGACTAGTGCCTCTGCTCATCCGAGCAATAAAGTCAACTTCAGTGAAGTTTCACGTACAACTTTATAGTGTTCCACGCACTTGAACTGCCAACAATTAAATAATCAAGATGCGACTGATCAAATATTTATGCAACCTTAAATTAGTCCAAATTGAACTTTAACTCCTCTGGTAGGGAGACAAACTGGACACAGATACGAAAGCAATTTAATATTTCACACTATCTGTGATGATCGAATTTAAATGCTAAATGACCTTGTCCATTTATCCGATATTTAAATTTTATACAAAATTCCAAAAAATAATTACAAAGGACAATTCTGCAGTTTAAATCTCCATGCCATTTAGAAATAAACAAAGAACATTTTATTCTATTGTTAAAATAAAATAATAGAACTTATATTACAAAGTCATAATGAGACCCTTATTCCTCCATACAATAAATAAATATAAAATACTTCTACAGAGAGTATATAAAATGTTTGGATCTTGTCCCCTCCTGCTCCAAATAATTTCTATCTTTACATTTGTTTGAGAGGATAAATCCGAATAGATGTGTCTCTTCATATTATAACCAATAATATTAAAATAATCCTTGCTCTTCATAAATCACATCTCTTTAATATTTTAACAAATTACTTTTATTAATATTTTGTAGCTTTTACTCTAACTTTAATCAGTGGAAATATTTCTTTTATTTGCACTTTAGAATTGCACATACGAAGCCATGGAAGGTTTTTCCTGAGCTTTGGTTTGGGTATGGTTATCGAACATTTGACGCAATAAACCTTGAAACTTTGATACTCCATCACTTGCGAGGTCTGTATAAGGAAGGATATGAATGCTCATTGAAATGCATGCTCCAAGGTTATTGGTTGTGCCCTAGGGGTGTTCAGCGTTTTCTTCTTGCCACGAATCTCCAGGGCATAACACTATCTCATTTTGATGTGGATGATATCTCTATTTGTGTGGCTCAGTGCTTTCTTTGGCTCGTCTCAGATAGATGTCTGGGGGTGTTCTGTGTTTTCTTCTTGCCACGAATCTCCATGGCATAACACTATCTCATTCTGATGTGGATGATATCTCTATTTGTGTGGCTCAGTGCTTTCTTTTGCTCTTGTCTTGGATTTTACCATCCAACTCTTGAAGAAATTCATGAGCTTGTTCGGGTGCCTTACAACATGCCGTCTCTGCATATTTATTTGCAATGAAGACTTTCGGTGACTGACATATCTCCTGATTAATTGATTCAATCTGTTTTTGTTTTGAGGGAATACTGAATATTCTCATCGCATTTGTGTTTTGTTGTTTAATGTTCTATGGCACATTTCCTTCATATTGTTCTTCATGTGCAAAGTCTTCATCATATTCTTCATATACCTCTTGATTTCTATCATTTCTTCAAGGCATGAAGTTAGATGCATATCCTCATCCATACGAATGTGATTTCTAGAATGACAATCACCGTTGAAGAAAATAGTATTCTACTATATTGCGAGATGATTAATTCCAGACACTTGGTAGCATTACAAGTTAGAGACATTGAATAGTAGGGAGATATCTAGCCGATTTGATAATAATCTGATATTTCTTCCCAGAAAATTTTGCACATGACATAATAGATTTGTTTTACCGAGCCTTATCTTTGTGTGTCAATCAACATATGATTGATCTTCATATGAGATTCTCAGTATTTTGTCTATAATATTATATTTAACATCTTTTAAGATGAGATATTTATTAAACAAGTTCTCTGCATACCTGCTTCCATCATGGCTTCCTCAAATCCTGTATGAACTTCCATATCATGTTTTGGTTTTGACTGTTTATATCATATGGTTTCATTATATATAGTCAACTTTACATTTCAAATGGAAGCTAAAATTTGCCAAATTCTAAAGTTCCATCACCATCCACTATAGAATTAAGCACATACCGAGTGGGTAGGGAGTGTGGACAGGGGGATGAGTAAATTGGTTGCGTAGGGGCAAGAGAATTCCAATACTGGATGAAAATATGAGGGAGCCGCAAGTTGAGTGTGTCCAAACTCCAGCAATAGTAAATCTACCATCCACTACAGAATTAGGCTCCCTATTTTAGAACTAACTAAAGGAAATTTGTTAAAACTCACATCTTTAGGAACTTTTGATCTCTAGAAAGGGGAAAGGAGCACGACATGCATGGTCAAAGTTGGTAAAACATTTCCTTAACCTTTTCTCATTTCAAATTGTAACATGTAAACTTTTTGTCTACATCATGTCTTCATGCATTAATGTGTTTGCAATGTGCCTTCTTCGTGTTTTCATGCATTCGTGTGTCTACATTGTGTTTGCATTGTGCCTTCATACATTAATGTGTCTACTTCGAGTATGCACTATGTCGTCATTCATATGTTTTTTGCATAGGCCATCATAAACTAATGTGTACTTGACAAGTGTTTAACACATGCAGGAAAGAGAAGGAATTTGAGCTATGAATCAATTAGGATCACATCAATTGCTTGAAGACAAGCAAATTTGAGAGGGGCGGACTGTCATGTCCCCATTTTAATATAAGATTTTAAATAATAATTAAATAAAAAATTAAATAAACAATAATAATAAATAAAAATTAAATTCAAATAAAAATAAATATATTAATAAAAAAATCTATTATTATAATAAAATATATATCATTAGTGTAATGATATATAATCGGTATGATAATATAATGAATGATAATATTTATGAAGTGATATATCTAAGTAACCTATTCTAAGTATAATAATATAAGTATTTAATAAAATATTTTATATTATAATTAAAAGATAAGTATATATTGGTTTGTATATGATTACTAACCAAATACAATCTTATATTACTAAAGTGACTTAATGAATAGTTGTGATTTTTCACCCACACACACATATAAGGAAACAATAATACCAAGAAGGAGCATCGAACATTATTGGTTCTTGATTACAAGGATTGAAATCAGGTCATTACACTTATTGAAGTTTCAACATTCCACGGCAATTAGTTGTTTGAACCTTCTCCTTCGCATTTGTAATCAGGAAGGTCTTGATCCTCTTGTGAGATTTAGTTTTTCTTTTATTTTACCTCCACTAGTGTGTTTTCAGCGTATGCTTTCTCCTTTTCATTTCTATGGTGCGATCAATAGACTCGTGCTTTGTTATGTACACTTTGTTTTTTGGCCCTCAGATTGGGTCTTCGATTCATCACGTTCAGTTGTCTTCTTTTCTCCTTGGACATTTCTTGTGGCATTTTGGTGTAGACTGAATGTGGTGATTGCTCACCTGTGTTAAGTATTCTTTGTCATTGATTATTTTTAGTGGCTTCAACTCTTATCCCTTATACAGTTTCTTGTTTGTCACTACTTTTGTTTATGATGTTGAGATATCGCTTAATCATATCTTGATCTGGATGTTTTATTTAGTTAGAACTCATTTGTTTTGGGTTCCTTAAAATTAATTTTTTGTATTGGATCTGATAGGAATCTTTTGAGTGGAGTTATCCTTGCTGAAATTGCTTTTTGTGAGTTTTTCTCTGCTAGAGACTATGCATTATCAGGGTATATATTACGTATAATTGCAGGATCATTTTCCATAGAGATTGTGTGTAGTATTATGAAGATTCTACAGATATTGTTTTATTATTATTTGTTTTCTATAGAGATGTTAGTGGTACTAAAAATTGTGATATGAACAAGAAGATATTATTTGTGTTCTTTAGTTGTCAATAGTAGTAATGCTTCTGAGGATTTGAATTTTAGATGTTCTGAAAAGACTTGTGTAAAATATTCAATCCATAACAAGAGGTTGCAGATGACCAGGAAGAAAATTGCAAAAGAGAAGTATTCTATGTTTACATCATTAAGTAGATCATGAATTTTGGCTATATCACTAGGAATACTACCACGACCTTATTGCGGTGATCAAAATAGTTCTTGATTGAGAGGGAGTCATTATGGAATCCCCACCATTCCTATATATATTGTTAGTGATTTTTGTTTTTGATTTATTTAAAGACTCTTGTTGGAAACAAGTCTCAGTGATGATATTCCTTGTTAATTATGAGCTCTTATTCATGTGAAATTATGAAAATTGTAAGGACAACCTAATAACTCTTTCACTTATGAGAGATTCATAGTGAGCATTGCGTAGATAGTCCATAATGTCATTACGTTGAGAGAGTCCATGATTGTATCACGTTGAGAGAATCCATGATAAAATGTTGGTTTTAAACCTTACTAACTTGTCATGTTGCATAATGTCATTACATTGAGAGAGTCCATGATTGTATCACATTGAGAGAATCCATGATAAAATGTTGGTTTTAAACCTTACTAACTTGCCATGTTGAGAGATTCCATGGCAACATCATGTTGAGAGAGTCGGTGATGTAAGAACCTTGGAGGCTTTTCATGTTGAGAGATTCCATGACAATGCCATGTTGAGAGAGTTTCGTTGTGTTTTTTGCATGTTTTCACATTGAGTGATTCCATGAATTAGGTTTTATGAGAATCCGTGTGATTAGAATTTATCGTTGACATTTTCTGGTTGTAACCTTGTGTGATTGTTTAGCTAAAGACATCTCTCTTGCCAAGAGGGAGTTTTGAAGATTGTAGCTGCAATAGAGATCTTTATCTCTTGAAATATGGGCGTTATTATCGTTATGGTCACATTCAACTGAAGAGGGCATTTATGATAATAATTGTAATATTAAATATAAAGACGTGTCATACGAGATGCGTTGAGGTATAGAAATACGAAGAGTTGTGTATGTGAAAATGAAGAATCATATTTTGGGAAATTCAAGAGACCTTTGGTTGTAATTTGAAGAGTCTCTCTATTTGTTATAAATGTTGCATTATGCAAAAAAATTGTACGCTTGAACATTTTATGATCAATAAAGTGATATTTTTTTGTGTGGCTAGGTGTTTTTCCCTTCAATTTTGGAAGGGTTTTCCCAAGATAATCTTGTCACTTGTATCTATTTTGTCCCTTTCTTATTGTTGTTTATCATAATTTCTGGGGGAATATTCAACATAAAGGAGGTAGTTTAGGCTTCATTTTTGAAGGAACTCATATCCTGTGATGTGAATACCAAGCTACTTTTGTGTTGTGTCTTGTGGATGTTCTACGCTTGTCATTTGCGTGAGCTCTAACCAAGTACTTGTACTGTCAACTAGGGAAGAACATTATTGCTCGTCGTTGTTTTCATAAGGTTCGTAGCAACGTTTGAAGAGTTTACAACACCTCACGTCCACTGCTCTCAACCAATGCGAAAAATATTTCAATAGATTGCTGGTGAATTAGGTGCAAGCATCCAATTTCATATTATTCTCTTTTGTTGCAAACAATTTGTATCTTCTTCTGATCTATGGGAAAGTATGAACAAATTAATTTTTAGTAAATAATTTGCAAATTATTCAAAGTATTGAATGATGAGAAGTTTGTTCCTATACTCTTGAATATTGCTCAACTTTATTAGTTATCCTGTATATTTGTTGATTGTAATCATATGCAAGTATGCATGTTTTGATGCTACATTAATGGCAAAAGTAAGACCAAAGATTTTAAGTGACCCTTGCAAATTAGCTGCTCAATAAAATTCTTCTAAGCCTTGAGTTTTCATGGAAAATCTAGGTTAAGGATATTACAGTATTTGATAGATCCATCCAAGGGAGGGCTATAAAATTGTCTTTCAGAGTTATATGTAAGGTTTGACTTTATTGCCCAAATGGAAATAGGCATTGGTTCAATATATCTTCAATTATATATCAAGTTCTCAATTGAAGTAGAAGTGAATTAGGTAGTTGCAGAAGAATAAATAAAAGCAATCAGATACTAGGATAATTCAAAGCAAAGTAGAATCAAAATCAGTTAAGTAGCAACAATAGATAATTAAAAATAGAGATGGAGAAGGTAAATAGCAATGTTGAAGAACCATACAATTGATCTATTCCATGACTTTATGCTATCTTTATAGATCACATAAAAATCAAAATAAAAGATAAAAGTCAATCTGCTATAAAAAGCTTCAATTTGGAAGTACAGTTGGAGAATAGATCTACTCCCCTAGGTTGTGCAAAGCTTGAAGTCTAGAGGAACTTAATCATATTTGATTAATCATGTTAGTTGGCTAGATTAGGTGAGAAGTTTGCATAAGGAATTTGCCATTGTCCTAGAACTTTTCGATCTGTTGATTTGGGAACAAGTAGGACATTGCCAATAATTTTGGGGGACGATCGTATGTCCTGAGGATAGTCAGTTAAGCCTTAGCCATCCCTTGACTATCCTTGGTATGGGTGACCATCCCTGATAACTTCTGAAAGTCAAGGACACCTTATATGTAAGGTTTGCAAGTGGATGACTCTATTGCCGAAATGGAATAAGGCTTTGGTTCAACATGTCTTAAATTATACATCAAGTTTTCAATAGAAGTAGAAGTAAATCAGGTACTAGCAAAAGAAGAAATAAAAGTAATTAGATACCAAGATAATTCAAAGAAAAGTAGAATCAAAATCAGTTAAGTAACAACTATTGATAATTGAAAATATAGAGAAGGTAAGTAACAATAGTGAAGAACCATACAATCAAATCTATTCCTAGACCTTATGCCATCTTGATAGGTCATTTAAAAATCAAATTAAAAGATAAAAATCAATCAGCTATAAAAAGTTTCAATTTGGGAGTACAAGTAGGGAATAGATCTACTTGCCTAGGTTTTGAAGTGTAGAAGAACTTAATCATATTTGATTGATCCTATTAGTAGGCTAGATCAGGTGAAAGTTTGCATACAGAATTTGCCATTGTCCTAGAACTTTTCAATCTCTTGATTTAGGGTCGATTATATAATGGGCTACCCTGGATCAGTTTTCTTCTTTTCTCAATATGTTAAAACATGTAATGTCCCAAATTTTAATAAAATACTTTAAATAATGAATGATCCCAAAATTTAAATAATATTATTTGGACCTTAAATTATTTAATAAAGGGGCCCAATTTTTATTAATTATTCGTAGGTGTTTTTTGTGTCAGCATTCTTTGTAAACCCTTGGAAGTTTTCTTTGAAGGGGTATCTATGTGCATCATGTAGGAAGTTGTTAATATATGATTTGGATTATTTCTTTTTATTGCAAATTCCTATTGGAATTTTGTATCATTTGCCATTTTGAAGGTGTAAGATCTTCCTTACCTGGCTATTCTGGTTTTGGTGGGATTCAACCCTCACCCTATTCCGTTTATGTATTTCTTGGCTCGGATTTGGCAAATCAAACCACCATCCTTGTTTTGCAAATACAATATTTTGAGTTTTGGCAATAAATTGTTATATCTCGCTGTTGGCGCATAGTTTTGTGTTTGGCTATTATTTTGTGTGCTCAGTGAATTATATCTTCCCTTCGACATTTCTAGTTCACACCCTTCAGCACATTTTCAAACATTACCGTGACATTCTTTAAGCATTGTGGTGGCATTAGAGCTTTTCCTTGGGTGTTCTCCATTGGGTACTTTGCTTGGGTATTCTCCATCGGGTACTTTTTCTCGAGTGTTTCCTTGGGCTAATTTCTTTGGGTGTTCTCCATTGGGTACTTTCCTTGGGTGTTCTCCATCAGATACTTAGGTACTTTCCTTAGGTATTCTCCATTGGGTACTTTCCTTGGGTGTACTCTATCAAGTACTTTCCCTTGGGAGTTACCCTTGGGTGTTTCCCTTGGGTACTTTCCCTTGGTCAAAACTCGAGTGTGTCATTGGGAAAATTACAAAACATAAGCATTTTTTTGTGAGTAGAGATTATATTTGTTATGGCACACAATAAAAGTAAGCTCAATTTTAGTTGAAATCATTAGGAAAGATACTGCAAACCAACTTCATTCAGTTCTCTTGGCAATAATTTTAACCCACAATCATATTTAAACTATAATAGTTCTCTAGTAAGATGAAAGAGAGTTCAGAAGGAAATTTTCTCACTTAGATCACATTCTAACCTTTTACAAACAGGGCATTTCTCACTCACTCCTTACCGTGAGAGCTCCACAAATTAACTGCTATTCTTTTGCATTCAGTATCCAATGTGGTTCTGGGCCTACTGTCGGCTCTAACTGGTCATACAGGAAGATTACAATGCATCAACCAGGTATTCCCGTTGTTAATCCTTGTGTTTGAATGCTATTAAGTTCCTTTGCTTCTCAGTTTGAGAGCATCCGAAACCTCATCATCGTACTCCTTATGTTTGTTGTCCCTCCACGATGCATAACGGAAATTTCGCGAGGTTCCTTCAATTCAGCGGAGAATAAGGATGTGTGCACTTCTTTACCCAAGCACCGTAATCTTGTAACCTCAAATGTTTGTAGAATCAAGTCTTTTGGGTTGCTGTCTTGTTAATGGCTTTGGCTTTGACTGGCTTAGCACCCACACTGATCATAGCCTTTCTTGAAGCAAAACTCTTATACCAAGTTACTCCTGTCTGTAGATGATGTTGTTGAATGTGTACCCTCTCACCTCCTTTCCCGTCTATAATTGTTAATTCCTGTGCAACTCGCCTATCTCTCTTGTAACTTTTTGTGAGCCAAGGAAGCTTCATCGTTCCAAATTCATGGTCTATTGTTTACACCTTCTGTGCGTTTCTACTCTTGAGCGAGAGATTCTCATGCCGAGGTTTACTTTATGACATTTGACACGACTCTGAACATGTAGAGGTCTAGGCATTCATCAATTGCATTATTCTTTAGTTGCTGCCTATTCCCCTGTAATTCCCTGGAAAGTTCTAGGGAATCAATTCTGGCAAGCTCTGTGTTGGAACCAGAGGTCACTCTAGAATTATTGGAGAACCATTCCTTGTTTCTAATGTCCAACTTAATCCATTCTCTTCATTGTCAAAAAATTCTCCCCCGTTGCTAAACAACTCCTTGCCCATTCAAATATTCTCGAGGTTTGTAATGTTTAGACCTCTTGGCTACTTCAGCCACATTGCCAACTAGGCTATGTCTCCTTAGAAATTTGCTGCTTGAAACTATTTAAGAAATAGAAATGGTTCGAAGCCTTCTATAACATGGAATAAATACGATTGTTAATATTTCCACTATTAAGGCTCTCTATTTCTATTGCCCTTGTCTTTTATTCCCTCAATTTTTCTTTATATATACTTTTATAATTCAAAACATTTGCTTGGAAATCATATTAGGGGCGGCGGGGGCACTGAAGTCCTCCCTCCCTTCAAATTGTTTGTCTCCAAGCAATTTTAGAGCTGGGCAAAGCCAAATCCGTTCATTCTCCCAAGTCGCATCTTCCTCTGGTAAATTTTTACCAAGTACTCTTTAATCACCAGCTTTCTGAGAGTCCTCTTTTGCGTGTCAATGACTGACTCTAGAATTAAAACCAGTTTCCCTTCTTCATCCAACGGTGCTAAGATAGTTGGAGTAACTTTGTGCTCCAATGCTTTCTTGAGCTTTGAGATGTGGAAAACATTATGTACCTTGTTGCTCGTAGGCAGTTCTAGCAAATAAGCAACCTCTCCAATCCAACGAACTACTCGGTAGGGCCCATAAAACCTTGGTTTAAGCTTCTCCGCTCCACTTCTCTTAAGGGAAGATTGCTTGTAAGGCTTCAAATTTCCTCTCCATCTAGTACTGGTCTGCATATTGCTTCTGCTGGTTTTGAGCTTGTTGAGTGTTTTCTTTCAATGAAAAGTAAATCTGCAACCTTGGGTACCCTACTATCTGTCAAAATCAAATCTAGGATGCATGGTGGTTCATAACCATAGAGGGCCATGTAAGGTGACATCTTCATTGACATATGATAGTTTGAGTTATAACAATACTCACTCATGTACAACCACTTTCTTCATGCTTTCTGCTGTCCTGAAACAAAGTTTCTTAAGTACCCTTCTAGCCATTTGCTAACAATTTCAGTTTGACCTTCGGTTTGTGGATGATAACTATTTTTGGGAGTAATCTCGGTTCCACATAACCTGAACAATTCTTGCCAAAACAAACTCATAGATTTACTATCCCTGTCACTTACTATGTTCCTGGGCAGCCCGTGAAGTTTGAGAATTTCTTTGAAGAAGAGATCTGCTATTTGTACTACTGTATATGTAGCTGATATGACGAAGTGTGCAAATTTAATCAATCTATCAACAACAACATAGATACAATTTTTACTTTGAGCAGCTTGTAGACCAGTTAAAAAATCCATTTAAATACTCTCCCACTTTTGGTTTGAAATGGGCAATGGCTGTAACAAATCAGCTGGGTATGTGTTTTCATGTTTGTTTTGTTAGCATGTTGGGCATTCTTGTAAAAATGTTTGAACTTGAAGTTTCAATCCTTTCCAATTGAATCTTTTTCTAATTTCTTTGTGTGTTTTAAAGAAGCCCGGATAACTAGCCATTGGAGCATTTTGAAAAGACTTTAAAACCTCAAATTTGAACTTAGAATTAGGCAATAAGAAAATCCTATCCTTATGGAGTATCAACTCATTTTGCACCTGATACCTGTAATATTCAGTTTGAAGCCCAATCATCTTTAGCATATTCAGCTGTAACGTTCTTCTTCCAATCAGCTATTATCTCCACTATCGAACATAAATAAGTTTTCCTAGATAAGGCATCACCCATTTTTGTTGTCTCTCACTCAAATCTCGCTGGTTTAGAAAGTATTTGAGATTATTGTGATCAGTTTTGACACTGAATTTATCCCCACTCAATATTGTCTAAACTTAGCAAGAGCATGCATTATAGCTAGCATCTCTTTGTCATAAGTTGAGTAACTCTTTTCAGCACCTCTCAACTTCCTACTGTCAAAGGCAATTGGGTGTTTATTCTGGGTTAGGACAGTACCTATCCCTCCAACTGATGCATCACATTCCAACTCGAATGGTTTAGTAAAATCAGGTATTGCTAACATGGGGCATGAACTCACAAGTTCCTTAAACTGATCAAAACATTTTTTTGCCTCATTTGACCATGTAAAGGTCCCCATTTTTGTCAAATCAGCCAATGGGGCAGCCACCTGTGAGAAAGCTCTTACAAACCTTCTATAAAACCCACACAAACCAAAGAAACCTTTTAGCTGTGATAAATTTGTAGGAGACCAATCCATGATTGCCTTGATTTTTTCAGGATTAACATCTACTCCCTTGGAACTAATGATATGCCTAAGATATAACAATTCTGTTAATCCAAATTCACACCTAGACTTCTTAGCAAATAAAGATTCATTCTCCAAGGACCAAGATACTAGGCACTTCCTCTAGATGTTTCAAGTGCTCTTCCCATGTTCTACTATATATCAAAATATCATTAAGAAAAGTCAGAACAAACTTACGGAGCTGCTTGTTGAAAATCTGGTTCATACAAGATTGTGTGCATTAGTCAGCCCAAAGAGCATGAGTAGAAACTCATAGTGCCCATAATGACACTTGAACACTGTCTTCTCCACATCCTCTTCCCTTACTCTAATTTGGTGGTACCTGCATCTCAAGTCTATCGTGGAAGAGAAACAAGCTCCATGCAGCTCATCAATGCGTGGAATGGGATATTGGTTCTTGGTTGTTTTCTTGTTTAAGGCTTTATATCAATACACACACGTATGGTTCCATCTTTCTCTTTTACTAAGACCAACGTAGAAGCAAAGGGGCTCTTGCTTGGCCTTATTTGACCCATTTCCAACAGCTCTTTAATTGCCTTCTCTATCTCATCTATATGTTTTTTTGAGTCCCTGTAAGGTGTGGTTATGATTGGTTTAGCATCTTCCTCCAACTCTATTATGTGTTCAATGCCTCTATCCGGTGGAACAGCATGTTGGATATCACTAAATACCTTGATGTACTTATCCAACAACACCTTAATGTAAGGCTGAAAATTCTTATTTTGCTGTCGTAAATCAGTT
Source organism: Cupressus sempervirens (assembly GCA_028749045.1). Lineage (NCBI taxonomy): Eukaryota > Viridiplantae > Streptophyta > Pinopsida > Cupressales > Cupressaceae > Cupressus > Cupressus sempervirens. The sequence goes on along the minus strand of CM053787.1, from coordinate 514,673,977 downwards.
GATGTGAAAACAAACTTTGCTGCCCACTCCACTTGATCCTGTCTCATTAACCTTTCCAATCTTTGGACTACCACTTGTCATACCTCTAAGAAGAAACTTCTTCCCTTCCACTTCAAATCTCATTTCCACGGTTCGCAAATTCATTCTAAATTCATCAAGTTAGCATAGCCATTGGATGCCAAGTATCGCATCCATGTCTCCAATGCTAACCATGTAGAACTCATCCTTCAATACGTACTCACCTAGCTGAATGCATAAGTTTGAGATATTACGTGTGTAAGTGATTGTGAAACCATCAACAACCATTACTCTAAATCCTTCACATTCTTCGGTCCTCAAACCTCTTCATGCAACCACTCCTTCATCTAAAAAATTTTAGGTCACACCGGTATATATTATTGTGATTATTCGCTGCCCACATAACACCCCTCTAACTCTATATGAACCAATTTTCTGCACGCTTGTCAATTGAGCTATGCGACTCTTCCTCTTATGTTCATTTGCTGATTCATCTGAAGTAGATTCATCTTCACTTGTGTTTGATTCAGATTACTCTTCAAAATTTTTAAAACTTGATTTAGGGGCTGTAAAGTACTCTATTTGCTTCACCTTTGCCTTCAATGGACACTTATGAGTTGGGTCCCACAGTTCCCTACATTAGAAACATAATTTCTTCTTTTTCAGCTCATTTGGTTGCTCACCATCCAACTTGGTCTGCGATTTTTTAGGCTGATGAGTGTTCTAATGTGAGTGTTTTATGTCCTTTTCTCTTTTACGATGGAGGTTCCTTGGAAATTGTTTGCTTCATGAAGTTGGTGCTTCCATTTCCCTTACCTTTCTGATGGCATCTTGCAAATTCATTGGGTTTAAAGCCTTAACCCAACACCTTATTGGCTCCATTAATCCGTCTATGAAAAGCACCACCCTTCTTCTATCTGAAATATCTGTCACTAGAACTGAATTTTTTTGAAAATCTGAAATGTAGTTCTTCAGGTTCTCGAGGTTCCCCATTGTTTTAATTGTGCCAACTCTTTAAAATCTAACTCAGGATCTTTCTCTATCAAAACAATCAATAAGCTTCTCAGTAAATTCAGCGTAGGATACACTTTGATCATGTCTTGTGGTAATCAATCCATGGTACCACCAATCCTGAGCACTTCCTTTCAAATGCAAGGTTGCATATTTTATTGCTTCATCCTCCGACATTGATTTGAGATGGAAGAAAGTATCAAACTTTTGAGCTCATGACCTTGTTGTAATCTGAGCAGACCCATCTAAGTAAGGTATGGTTACTTTGCCCACTCTTTGTTGCAGATCCTGATTTTGACACCGTTCACCATTTCCTCTTTGTGGTCTGTTTCTTTCCATAAAGGCAATGTAATCTGGAAATGGCATTTCATCTTGGAAATTGGCTCCTAATGCTTGCCAATCAGCGCACACATGTCTATGAAACTCTTCATCCGCTTGCTGATTCCTTGCTGGTGTGTTATTAGCTTGGCTGAAAGTAGGTATTAATGGTTGTTGGTAAACAGATTAGTCTTCACACAATAAACTACTTGGTTTAACTCTTCAAGCCCAAAACCAATTCAAAGATAAAACAGAACCAAGAGTTGGGTCGCATTGCAATGAGATTGTGTAAGTGCCCTTTGAATTTTACAGGGTACAACTCCCTGATTAGATATACAAGGAATTCAATTGACAAATGCTTTTAACTTGAAAGCGAAGGCTACCCTCACTATTCTTGGACAGGGGGTAAATAACTATTACTCACTTCACAAAAACACTACACAACCAAAGTAAAGATATACAATTCCTTACCATGCTATGAACTTGAAGAATCAAAACATAGAAATGTAATTGCAGCCTCTGAACTAATTCAATGCTCAAGGAAATGAGGTTTTGTAAATATATCATAATTACAATCACGAGATAACAGATTGAACACAATTTCAATCCTTCCAGAATTTCATTTCAATTTGAAATAAGCATACATCAAACATCATGTCCAGCTTCATCTTATTCAGAAAAACCGTAAGTACATAAACAAGTAAATACTATCTAGATGACTCTCCTCTATTCTGCAACATGCAGTCTGCTCAAGAAAAGTGGAATCCCTCAGCAGTCTACACCGCCAAAAAAGAATGCTGACTTCTCCTTCTTCTTACAATATACAGAATCTCTAAATGCGTTACTCGGTTATTATAACCGATTCTTGTAACTTAACTATTTGACCCATTTGTTGATGTGGCAAAGACTACCTTTGACAAATAATTTAATCAATCTTCAATGATCTCAAAATTTATTCACATATGGCGCACTCTGCCTTACATGGTTCCAATACAAATTCTTCATATTTGTTAGCTTACAGACACAGATTCTTTCCACATGGGTCTGTCAGATTTGAAGTAAGGACCTTCTCGTCATCCATCTATCATCTGATTGGATTGCTGACATTTGGCACAACAACTTGTAGAATGTAAGCTAATTATCACTACATATTTGATTACATTATATTCAAGCACATATACCTATGACCCTTGTGGTATGCAGATTTCATTTTTACCACAAGTGAACATATAATAGTTCAGAATGAACTATGAACCTTGGCAGTGAATGCTGATGATGAATTGTCATAGCCGTAGGATCACAGAATTTCACGGGCCGCATTATCTCTGTATGCTTTACTTATTGACTAATGCCCTTGTGGCTTCGAGCACAATGTGTTCGATTTCGGGTATTTCATCGAACAGTTTGCAATAGGTCCTTCTCATTTGGGTTTGAGCCTGCATTTTCTTCTAACGACCCAACCTCTGACTATAATGGTTGACCACCACTGTGACATTTTTTCAAACAAATCACATGTTCTATATGCTTGACTCACCTCCTTTCAGTCACAATTGCCTGCGACATATTGTTCCCAACATAACTGCATGTAGCGGCTTAAATGTGGGGTCTCAGATATTTACCATGGTTGGCACTTGGACTCGATATGTTATATTAAACATTTGGCAAATACTTTCGTTTCTATCAAGGCTTGCTTCTATGATTCAGTACAGAGTCGCTCTGCATTCTCACAATCACACCTTCATCGCAATACGAACCATACGATCGTGGAGAATAGTTATTACTCTCTAAAGGCTCCAATGCCTGTTTACGGGCTCTCGGGCTTCCATCTCGTAGATGATATGGACACGGGCATGCTTCATACTTGTGGGCTTAGGCTATTTTGTCAAACAATTATCATGCCATTAGCACATATTTCACCATTGTGTATATTTGGAAATAAGGATCACCCCTTCTTATCATTCAATAGTTTTCTTGACACTAAGAGTGGACTTCGATACTTAGCTAGTCTGCTACCTACTTATTCACTGCAAGCATTTCACCTTCTTCTCCATCAAACTAACTCCTCGTTTGTATCTGGTTGGGAGAATTATCACCTTTCATTCTTATCACTACCTGGTGTTGGAAATGATTGGATGAATCAGGTTTGACAACTTGTCTTGATTTATACAAGCGTCACTCTTCCACAAGGATCAGGGCCGGTTATAATGACAACTGCAAACAATGTTTGCACATTGCTGAGTCTCGATATGAAGATATGCCTCGGTTCATCCATAGGATTCAGCATAATCACCATCCTTGTCTCCTTATTCTGCATATTGATGAAGTTCGTGCATTTGCGAGAGTAAGCTCAATGAGCTCGAGTGCCTTCCCAAACTGGTATTTCATTTACCAAGTGATTCTTGATGTCACCTATTAGTGAACATGGGATATGTCAAAAAAAACCATATAAAGACAACCTCATAGCCCTTCATATTAGTCTTGGTGCTTGTGCATCAATATCTAGTCGCAATTCATACCAGATACTGGCATTGGTCATGCAACTCTTACATAGGACTCACTAACATCAATCTGATAAAGTTTTGAATTTGAGCCTCCACCAATTCTGAATTGGGTTGCAATCAAAAATCTCTAGTCGGGTTCAAAACTGTATGCAAAACTGTTGCACATGAAACTTGAATATTAACTATCATTTTCAAATCTATGGATCTGGTCTTTTGAACTGATTATGTGCTTATATTGATCTCTACTTTTGGTAAAAAAGACCATGTCTTTGACCTGAACTTGAATATCTTTGAATTTACATTTTAATAATTTGAACCCGATTCAAAACTTCAAACCTAGATCTTTGAACTTTGGAACTAAACTCAATTTGGAACTGACAAATTTGCATCCTTGGGATGGTAGAAATTGAGCCTTCAAACTTGGTGCTGAATTATGAACTTTAAGTCTTCGGATCTGTACATTGAAGTTCGAAATACTGAACATTCATTTGCACTTTTGAACTGGTGAAACTGAACTTTGAACTGAGCTTTAAGCCATAAAACTTGACTGAACCTTGAACTTCAACCTCTAGCTTCGAACTTGAACCTCCGAACTTCTGAACCGGTTCGAATGGTACAAAGTGGTTCGGAACTACTTAATACTAGTTCAAGACTATTTTTAAACTGGTGAGCTGACCCGACCTTTTGTCTGAATCCAAGTCTTTCAAAATATAACTTTACAAAGCATTTTCAATATAAATCAGAGGAGAATTCAGGAGAACTAAGGAAAAGGTCATCAGGAGGACTGGATTTTCAAGTTCAAAATGGGGTTCAAAACACCAACTAACAATGGTCTATAGTGAATTGTTGAGCCATTATTCCCTTGCTGTCCCTGCACATTCGAAGTTGAACTTTGTCCTCTATTTCCATTATTTCCAAGGTTCATGGTTTTGTCATGGTTTCCATTATTTCTAGGTCCTTGATTTCCATGGTTTGCCTGATGTTGTACCAGTTGTGTGGGCATTTGAGTCATCTGCTGTTGAGATTGTGCTATTAAGTTCACCATTTCATGTTGGGTCCTTACCAATTCTCCCAAGGTATTCTCAATTCGACTAGTGTTTGTGGCATCCCTGTCCATTGTTTCAATTTTGAAGGTAGATTGTTCAATTTTGAGTTGCTGGTCCAAACTGTTGTTTGACTTATTCCTGCGGATGAAGTGCTGTAAAGGACATATAACAATGAACTTCCCAGGAGCTTCAAAGCTTTGATACCACTATAATGGGCTACCCAGGATCGGTTTTCTTCTTTTCTCAATATGTTTAAACGTAAGCATTTTTTTGTAAGAAGAGATAATTATTTTTATTGCACACAACTAAAGTAAATTCAGTTTTAGTCAAAGTCATCGGGAGAGATATTACAAACCAAATTGATTCAGTTCTCCTGGCAATAATTTTAACCCACAATCATATTAAAACAATGATAGTTCTCTAGTAACTAGAAAACGAGTTCAGAAGGAAATTTTGTCACTTAGATCACAGTCTAACCTTTTACAAACGGGGCATTGCTCACTTCTTACCTTGAGACCTCCACAAATAACTGCTCTTGTTCTGCATTCAGTATCCAGTGCGGTTGTGGGCCTACTGTCGGTTCTAACTGGTCATACAGGAAGATTACAATGCAACAACCAGGTATTCCCGTTGTTAATCCTTGCCTTCGAATGTTATTAAATTCCTTTGCTTCTCAGTTGGAAAGCATTTGAAACGTCTTCACTGTGCTCCATCTGTCCGCTGTCCCTCCATGATGCATAATGGATATTTCTTGAGGTTCCTTCAGTTCACCAGAAAGTAAGTATGCGTGTACTTCTTCTTTACCCAACCACCGTTATCCTGCAACCTTGAATGCCTTTAGAATCAAGTCTATTGGGTTGCTATCCCGTGAATGGCTCTGGCTTCGACCGATTCAGCACCCACGCTATTCACCACCTTTCCTGAAGTGGAACTCTTATACCAAGTTACTCCTATCTGTAGATGATGCCGTTGAACGTGCACCCGCTCACCTCGTTTCCTGTCTATAATTGTTAGTTCCTGTACAACTCTCCTATCTCTCTGTGTAACTTTTTATGAGTCAAGGAAGCTTCATCGCTCCAAATTCATGGTCTATTTTTTACACCTGTGTATTTCTACTCCAGAGCAAGAGATTCTCATGCCGAGAATAGCTTCATGACATCTGACTTCACTTTGAACATGTAGAGGTCTGGTCTGAACAATTAGAAGTGAAAAGAAAAAATATTTAGGGGGGACTAGGGTATGGGATTGTCATGTTTGTTTGGATGACTTTAGGAGTATCCATACAATGTTGTAGTCTCATTTTTTGGGTATTGCATGTTGTGGGGTTATAGCTTGTTCAGATTTAACTAAAAGAGGAGAGAATAGAGTGCCATAGGTTGCACATGGAGGTTGAAATGGGCAGTTAAGCTTTGGCAATGCACGTAGTACAACTGATAGTCTTTCTTCACAATCTTCTTCTACAAAACTCTATGACTTGTAGATGATAAAACTAGCATCTTGTTCATTGACTTTTCTAGCCATTTTTCCTTTAGTAGTACAGACTAGACAGATTGTGATAATGTTTAAGGTTTGTCATCATCTACCAAATGGCATGATCAATGAAATGTACCCCCCAACCACTTGTTATTTGAATGGGAGTGCTGTATCATGTAACTATCGGTTCCTCAATGAATCTCATCATATTAATGATTGTGCTGTTTGATAGTGTACCTTGCCTCTCCACTTCTTAAGATACTCAGTGGCTACCACAATGTGTCTGCGTATTTGCACTTGACTGACCTTCAATGAATCAATGAGTTTTAGGCCCCCTCTTCTGAAGAGTTATTGTGGTTACAAGGGGCACTATGACATGTGGTTCCTCTCGAGAGGTTTTTGGTCTCTTTGGCAGTATCAAAGCCAACACCTTCTTTGTTGACTCTCTTGACCATTTGCTCTTCCAATAGTACAAACTAGATAAATTGTCATTTTTTTGAATTTTGTCATCATTAGTTGTGTGAAATGATTTACGAAATATACTCCCTAGTCACTTTTTATTTGAACAGGAGCATCATAGTATGTAACTATGTGCTCGTAGATGAACCTCATTGTCACCGTATTAATGTCTGCATTGTCCAAGAATGCCTTTGCACCCACCCACTTTGTAAGATACTTAGTGGCTGCCCAATGTATTTGCATCTTTTGCACATGGTTGACTTTCAACGAGCCAATGAGCTCTAGGCCACATTACTCAAAGCTTTCATGTGGCAATGAAGGGAATAGCAAGATGCCCCTCTTGATAGGCTTGTTGGCTCTTTGGCAGGTATCACATCCAACAGTCCACCCTCAAGCATTAGTTCTTAATAGGTATTAAATATACCTATTAAGAACATAGTAGCAGAACTAAAACAGACTGAATTTGAACTTCTAACCTTATACAGCTAACTCATCAGGTATTCAGACAATCAGCATTCATGTCTTTCTACATCAACCAGTACAACTTTGTCTGGCTTCTATAGTTGAAAGAACAGCCAGCTATGAATGACTACTCAATGATCTAGAACAAATTTAGCTAACAGCTGGGCAGCAGCAAATCATCCAATATGTATTTGCACCTAGATGGTACCACAGGTTCAGTCATGTCCCCAAACATAGAAGTCTCTATCGAGTACAGACTTCAAATATAGGACATAGGAAGAATAGATACTCATGCTCGACCAGCTGATACTTGCCATGACCTTCCATTGAAACGACGTGTCTTCATAGGCAGACTCAGAGTGACTATATTTCAGTCACTTGATATCTGCCAAATAGAACGATGGTAACATTCACTAAGTGATTGAATGGCTGTTTCTTCACGATGGTGCTCACATGTCAAAAATCCATTTCCTTCATACTATTTTTCATAGAAATAGAGAATACCAAACTCACATTCCATGCCCGTGATTCCCTTCACAGTCCATAGTGTATGCGCACATGAAAAGTTCTCATATGGCGTTTCAGACTTGAAATGGCTCTGACTTGTGACTTACACACAGGAAGCACATACAAACATTCCGTTGATTGGTTATCATATATCTCTCTGCAATGGTAGATTCTCAAAAGTAACATAGACTGAAATGTTTTATTTTAGTAACACTCCAGAGAACAAAATTGAACTTTGAAAACTGTATACTCTGCCTCCTTCAATCTTGCATTCTGTATATTGGTAATACTGCCCATTGGAGACCTCTGAAATATTATTTACACCCAGCTTCAACCATCATAAACGTAATATTAATTCACCTTGTCTGAAGTCTTATGAGTTGGCCCATCTATTAAGTTCTAGCAAATGTTATTCTTTGCCTTCAATATTTCTCAACCCCAAATAGTGAACCAGCCCACCAAATATATTTGGTGGAACTTAATACCTAGTTGATGAAGTATTAATCTGCAAGTCTATTTCCTTTTCTAAATGAATCAATTGATTCATTATCTTCTCACCAAAGAAGCTTTGGTGTTTCAACCTTCAAAATGAATAATAAAGTGCCACACAGCATCCCAATTTAATTGTGAACACCAAGTTGTTCAAACCCATGTATTTCACACGGCAGATGCAAAATAATCCTCTCAGCATCTAATAAACATTACAGTACAGATATACCAGATTCAAACATTTTCTGCAGTCTTATAATACTCAGTTAAATATTTCCAGTTCTCTTCATAAATACAAAGGTGACCCCGAAATGTGCAGGAAACTTATTTTGCAAATTTGACTTCACAAGAATTTTAAGAGACTTGAAGTACACTGTAAATAAAAAGTGAGATCTAAGAAACCCCAAGGATTTTTTGTATTCAGAATCTTCTGTAAATGAAAGCCTATAGCTTCCAAATTCTCCAAGAGAAAAATGAATTAAACCAAGCTTCCCCAGAATGAGCCTCTCCTTCTTTTAAAGCCCATTGGAGCAACTATTCATTTTCCCTCTGCCCATCTCTTCATTTCCCTTTATTTTTGCTTTTTTATTTCCCTGTTTGATTTGATTTGAACTTGAACTTAAGGAAATAACCTGAAAATGTTTTTTTTCTTTTCTAACTCCTCATAAAACCATTTTTTACTACTTTGGTAAATAATTAAGCCATCATTAAATTAATATTTTTGACAACTTAAGTTTGATTATTTAGTTAATTTCTGAAATCGAAATAAAGGGGACATTACATATAGATATCATGAGAACCCAAGAGAGCCTTCTAAGATGAGTCAAATTGCAATACCCAAGATTTTGTTTTTGACAATATAAATGCCAGTAGGCCCAAGGTAGTCTAAGATAATTATGTATCAATTGACGCAAAAACTTTCTGATGATAAATAGCTTGGTGAACACTAAGCGACCTTTTGAGATAAGAGTAAATTAATGTCCCTAGGAAGCTTCATCCCTTATAAATACGGCTTCATGAACATATTGTAACCTTCTTAGGTAAATGTTCTGAGATAAGAGTGAAGTGGTGGTCCTGAAGAAACCTTTTATATAATATAAATTGATCTACAGTTCTAGGATAGCCTTTCTAAAGTAAAAGTTTGATTTATATAGACATCAATGTATCCATAATCTTAAAGTAAGAACTTACATCCATTTGTCTGTCAAGTTATAGACCTATAGCCCTTTCCTATTCTTCAGAAAATAGAGAATGATAAATTTATAAATTGAAAATTTTGTAAGATCTTTTCAACTTATCTTGATGATGAGTCAGAAATCAAAATCTCTTATTGGTTTGCTACCATCTGTGCCTGCCTTATTTTAGAGTACACAATTCTATCTTCATCCCTGCAATTATTCTTTTATTTCGTTGCAGATTCTAAGATTGCTAGCACAGTTTGATGTTGTCTAGTAGTATAAAAACCTTTCTCTTCGTCTTGGCCACTTTCTTTTCTAAATTTTGGATATCATTTCAAAGATGAGGATGGGGCTTTGAAAGAATCAGACTAGCATCTAGAGTATATGTACAAACTTTTCTCCCTTAGCATGAATGTTTGGTGATTTAGTTTTTTCTGTTCAATACTAGATTTTAGAGGGCTGTAACACTTTTAACTACAGTGAGCAATGGTAATTTTAAGTTCACTTTGATTAGTGGGGAATTGTCCAACAATTCTACTGTTAGAATTAGAGTTTGAGGTCTGTATGCTTCCAAGTCCTATTTAATTTTTTTCTTCATTATGCTTAGTTTCAAATTATATGTACACTATATTTTAGATTTTGTTAAGGTATGTAGGAATTGTTTGTCTTCGTGTGCTTAAGGACTATGCATTGGAGGAATTGTGAAGAATTCTTTACACCGGCGATATAGCTTAACCTGAGGACATTGCATGATATTTGTTTTATTGACTATGCTGCCTTTGAAGTGTTTCTAATGCTGCATATTCTAAGTACTTTTTACTTTTATTGACATAAATTTGTCAGTGGGATTTAGTGCCATGTGGTTCTCTAGTTCTTAAAAATGTTTATGATCATAGCTTTTGAATATTGCAAAAACTAATCTGGCCTTTGCTTATGCATTTTTCACCCCAAACTCTCAGCAATATTTATTTCTTGGAACTCTGTATCTTTGTAATGTGGTGTTGTATTTCTTATTTCTATTAATGAAAGCATAGGAGAGTAAAAGTATATATGCTTTACAGTTTGGATGTCCTTGCATGGTGGTTAATGTAGGTAGTGAGTATGGTTAAAAAGACACCAGCCTACAAGAATAAGCTGAAAGCATTGGAACTTGAGCGTAGAGGAGGGATGGACATCAAGAGAAAAGGAGCAAAACAAAAGATCAAGTGAGTTTGGCTGCCTCAAGTTAATTGTGAAAATAATAAACTATTGAACAATAAACTATGGAGATTCTGGACATTGATCTATTATTGTACAAGTTATTTGAACACAATATACATCTGCCATTACTGATAAATGCATTACACCAGTGATTTGATTGCACACTGACTATTTTCTGGGTATGGGTTTATTCTCTTATGACCCAACCAACATGTCTTGATGAGCTTCTTGCCTAAGGATTTAATATTCAGTCAAACTGTTACAAAAACATAAAATTAAAATAAACTTTATACTCTTTTTATTACATAGGATTCTCTAAATGTCCCAGCTAGATATGATGAGACTAGTCGTTAGCCCATTATGGTCCTGAGGGCTAACTAGGACTTCAAAGGGATCATTTAATAGGTTCTTGGAGAGACTTACTATTTTTAGTAAACTGACAGGGATGCAAAGTATATTTTGCAATGGAGGGATGTGATGCCTTTTGTCGAGCTCTTTCTGACGAGCTATTATATGTGGGATCTTGAGGTCATTTGCTATGTTATTTTAATGTTTGAAGTTATTATAATAAGATGATCATTTAAATAAATATTTTGTCATTTCCTAAGTCACTTTATGAAATACATTTAAACTATGTTCCCCCAAGTTTCCGGTACGGGGACGGCGGGGGACGGCGGGACGGGTTTCCGGGACGGCAAATTTTTTTGGCGATTTTGGGGACGGGGGGGATGGGGACGGCTATATATATAGGAAAATTTTAAAATATAGTATATACATTGAAATTTGTAAATATACATGTCATTCATATGAAACTAAGCACAAAGCATGTCATTTAAACATTATAGAACCATAACATACAACATTTGAATGCCATCTATGAAATAATATCCAATTTTAGTATTTTACTATTTAGTATTTTAGTATCCAATTCTCAAAATGCATATCAATACAATATCAGAGAACACTGAACAATGAACATTAAGTTATTAACCATTGTCAATATTATAAGACTCATAATGATAAGCATGATAAATCATAAATCTGAAAATCAAAATCAAAATATGACCAAAGCTATAGGCTGCCATAAAGTAATAAGTATCATATAATCAATGTATCATAATCATGTTCATGTTCAACATAAAAAGCAAAACATAGAAAATGAAGCAGACTGCTGCCCCTATTCTGCCTCTACTAATCCATGGCATCAAAATCAGAATCCTCCTCACTGTCATCCTCCATAGGAAGCGTAGTCTCATCTAATGGAACCCCAACCAGTCCTGGTGCTATGTTATCCTCATCTATCTGGGCCACATCCTCAGGCTCAACATCCCATCGCAAAGCTGGTGTCTGCCTATACTTTGGAGTCTGGCGATCGGCAAGTCAAAGAGCATGATGCACTGTCACTAGCTTCTCCGCTCTTTTAGAGGTAAGTCTATTCCTCTTGATAGAGTGGATATATGAATATGTGGACCAGTTCCTCTCTGCAGCTGAAGAACTAGCAACCTGTGAAAGGAGGCGACCGGCAAGTATCTTTAACTCAGGTGTATCTCTCCCATGCCAAGTCCACCATCCAATAGGATCCCTCTGTGCCAAAAGAACTCTATCCAACCTTGCTTGTGGCTTACCCAAGTTTGGGCCACGAAGGTTGGTGAAGTCAAGGAACTGTGCACGAAGAGTAGAGGCATCTTGAGCTGAATACATCTTATCAATTGCTTTTGTGAAGCCATCCAAAACCTCAGGATCATCACATGGGAGGCCCCTTCCACCCAACTGTGCATACCATTTGGGATTTAGAGAAAATGCTGCCATATGAAGCGGGGTATTCATTATGTTCCACCTCCGCGTCACAATAGGCTTAATATGCTCCTCATAAAAGCCCAATGTAGGATCCTTTCCACCTCCGCGTCACAATAGGCTTAATATGCTCCTCATAAAAGCCCAATGTAGGATCCTTTGCCACAACAATTCTCTTCATCTTACCCAATATGCTGTCAATAGTCTCATAGATCTCTCCTAAACTAGGAGCATCAGTATCAGCATATCTAATGACATCAACAATGGGTGCTATGACAGAGCAAATGTATCTGCAAGATCAAAATGCCAAAAAAAAAAAAAATCAGAATTAGAATTTTAAGAATTTAAAGATTATTAGTAGGAAAATCAGCAAGCAAAAGATTAATAGTAAATTTAAAAACCAACAACTTACTTCATTGTGGACCACCAACTCTCATCAAGGATCATTTGCCTCACCGCTTTTCCTTCAGCGGACTTAGAATGAGACCATCGTCCCCACTCTGGATTCACCACCATCAATTGAAGGGCCTCATACACCTCAATCATCCTCTCCATCAAGATGAAATATGTGCAATACCTATAGCAACAATTAAAAATTAAAAATTTAAACTTAAACATTAATGATTAAAATTTAAAACAAAAAGCATCACATGTAAGTAAACTTATAAATAATTTTTTTAAATAACTTAAAGTTAAAACAAACTAAAAGTAAACTATAATTATATTGACATACCTTGTCTCGGCTAGTTTGAGGAACTCCTTCTTAGAGAAGGACCTGAATAGAGCAAGTGAAGTGTGGTGGTTGCAAATAAACATTTGCACTTCTCTAGCTTCTAGGACCGCTTGCTTCGCCCATTCAATCTTCCCTATGTCCTTCAATGCATTGTTCAAGGAATGAACACAACAAGGGGTCCAAAATATGTGCCTATAAACACCTTCTATCATCAAACCTGCTGATTTGCACACAGGTGTAGAATCTGTGATAACCTGTACAACATTAGAGGGCCCAATCTCCTCTATGGCATCTCGCAAAATGGTGAACTGAAAATCTGCATCCTTCTTCTTTCCTGAGCAATCTATGGCTCTCAAAAAATAAGAGCCAGCAGGGGATGTGACAATGATATTGATGAGTGGCCGATGTCTAACATCGGTCCACCCATCCATCACAATAGAGCAGCCTGTCCTAACCCAAGTGCGTCTCATATCCTCAAATAATAAAGCAACCTTTGAGTACTCTTCATCTAGGATAGTGGTTTGTAGCTTATGCTCACCGGGGGGCACAAATGAGGAATTCATGCTCATAATATCTTTCACCATTTGTTTATAATAAGTGGAACGGGCTGCATTATATGGGATAACATTAGCAACAAAGAATCTACCAATGGATGCCTCACACTTCTCCTTTGCTTGTGCATTAAACATACTTTCCACCGAGCCCTTCTCACTACTACTTATCTTTCTCTTCCCTCTAGACCCACTAGGGCTGCCACTAGTACCAATGGCAGATGAAATATGCCTAGATGATTGTGAGGGAATGGATGGTGATGTCACTGTCAAATTTTGCCCCTCCATTTCAGCCTCTAAGTGCAATCTTTGACATTCTAATTTTTGTTTATCGGTTAGGTTAGGACAAGCTTTGACTCCTTGGCACGTAACACCTAAAAAATGTGACTTCACTCTTGTATAGCTGCCCCTAAAATCATCAAGACAAACATGACAATCCCACACCCTAGTCCCTCCCGAATTCTTTTTATCTTTTGGCCTAGGTGTGACATATTGGAGAAGAGGTTTTTTCCTATTGAAAGGACCTTTTGCAAAATTCTTCATAATGTCGGAAGGGCATTTAAACAAATCAGCTTTAGGATTGGGTTTTTGCCTAGTGTCATTACTAACAACATCAACCTCTACATTTTCTTTTTCACTACTACTACTTGTACTCCCACTGCTGCTCATTGTGTTTAATTATGCAATTGAATAGATATATGAGCTGAAACAATGAAAAAATAAAAAAAAATCAGACTTTGCAAGCTACAAATTTATTAAAAAAATGATAGATGAAAGCACAAAGAGTTTTATACGTACTTGGTGGACAAAATAGAAGATCAAACCATTGGTCAAGCTCTTGGAAGCAAAACTATTACCTCCTCTACTTGTAAAATGAAAACTTCAGCCGGCTGCAACATAAAATGAAAACCAAAGAATGGTTAAAACAATTTAAATGTGTTGAGTTATATACATTTTAGGGTTTTTGGAGGAGTGGGGCCCACTAGCCGACCAAAAAAGACACAACAAATGTTTTTTTTTTATGTTTTGAGCTTGCAAAAAAGGGGGACGACCGGCCGTACCCGGTACAGTCGGGGGACGGCTAGACGTCCCCTTTCCATACCGGGGACGACTGGCCGTCCCCCTTTTGTCCCCCCCACGTCCCCAAGTTTCGGGGACGTCCCCTGCAAAAAAAGGGAATTTGGGGACGGCTGGGGGACGTCCCATACCCGTCCCCCTGTCCTCGGGACGTCCCCGTCCTCGAAACGGGGGGTTTTAGGCCGAGCACGCGTCCCCGGGGAACATAGCATTTAAAGATTAAATTGTCCCCTTCATTAAAAGATACATGGGTGTTCACCTAAGGGGAGTAATATTAAAAGTTGTGTTTCTTTATCTTTAAAGAGAGTTGGAGGTCAAATTTGAAAATCGGGCTATATCAATGCCTTTGGAAGCCAATGCGTGCAGGCTGAAGATAATATTGAATACTGTGTTGAATACTGAGATTGTTATTGAAAGTCTGCCTTTTTTGAGCTTTGAGGCGTCTCCCCTCACTGCTAACATCTCTCTTGCTGGTGAAATGCTACAGTCAGAGAGCTACATTGAGCATCATGCAAGTAATAAACACTTTCAGGTAGTTTGATTTTGATCAAGGGTTTTCTTACTGGTTTGAACTACAAGAGTGGAGTTGTAGGCTTGTAGGTCTGTTTCGAAACTGGTCTGTAGACTTCTCATATCAAGGAGCAGATCTGTTGCTCTTCTATGCCATATCCTGGCCGCCAAGCACTGTATTACACGTTTTTTTGGCTGCAAATACAACTGCTGGAGTTTGATGTTAATCTGAAGATTTTCTGAAGATTGTGATTGGATATCAGCATTAGTAGCAAGTTTTGGACCATGTGAGTGGATGTGGGAAACATCTCGTGCACCTGAACATCTCAAGCAAAACGGAAGCTTCATCATTAGGGATTGGTTGCAAGACTATCGGATCTAGAGATGGTTGATAGGGCAGCGAGGTATATGGTTTCCACTTTTAGGAGACGATCACCGAGGATATAGGGAGGAAGGCTTGAATTCTCACCGGTTGGCATTTAGGAGGAAAATGTTGTTCAGTACGACACCCAGTAGTCCTATCCGTAGTTCTGATGATGGACTTTCCACACAGAGACTTGTGGATGTGTCAGTGGCATTGGTGGATACCAGCACTGAGCTTCAGCGGGTTGAAGATTTTAGGATTGTTGCAGATGGTTCAGGTGCTATTGGGGCAATAGTTACTGCTGATCGTTGTGAGTCTCTCGAGGAGGGGATTATTATTGCAGACTTGTATGTCAGTTGTCATAGTGTTGCTCTAGTACAAGAGACAATTGCTTCCTGAGGTGGGACTGATGCATGTATGTAGTCAACCAATTGTGATGTTGGCGATCTGGGTGTTACAGTAGAGTTAGTAGATGTGGGTTAATGCTCTAGTATTATTGATTCATAGTTTGATGTTAAGTCATGTGTATAGAGTTAGGTGTCAGCAATTGAGGCTTTATTAGGAGGTGTGGATGCATGTAGTATGGACACATCTGATGATCCTTTTGAGGATGCTATGAGTTGCAATGGGTATGATACTCTTCGCCAGACATTAGGTGATGACTCTGAGGATGTTTTTGATGGGTCCTAAGATTGATATTTACAGGATCTTATTGTTAAGGTGGAAGTTGAGACATGTGAGGAGATTGATATTGTGAGGGCTTCCATTCCCTTGGAGGAGGTGTTGGTTGAGGTGCCGAGTAGTTGTGTCTAGATTGCAAATATGTGCAAGGTCGATAGCACACATGTAGTGAGTGATCTTGTTGTCAACAGTTTTTATTCGGTTTCCTATCACAATGTAGTTGGTGAGACAAAGAGTGTGCATAGGAGGCAGGGGTCAAAGAGGCATCATGTGGCCATTCAACCGAACGTGAGTGATAGTGACATCACCTTAGCTTTTGAGCATTATGATGTGATTTGTTAGATGTTAGCTAAGTCTGGTTGGGGTGCTCCTATGTCAGATGAGAATGATTATAGTAGTCTTTCCCTAGCAGAGGTTCATGCACTTCGAGAGGCTGTCAGCATCTTGAAGCATAGTTACTCTCAATTAGTCACTGATAGGGATTACCTTCTAGAGTGAGGTACCTTCTTATATGAAACGTTGTTAGGGAAAGAGGAGGAGGTGGCTGAGATCACCCAGGAGCTTGAGGTGATTGTGGACTCTCTTTGGTATACTCAGTTGGCTATTCAGGAGTCACAGTCACAGTTGGATGAGGTTACCATGAAGCTAGAGCGGGTATAGACGACACTAGCCCTAGACCCTGTTGAATTGCATATTGTGGTTAGTGGTGAGTTTTCTTCCACAGTTAAGGATGAGGGGTGTGATGATGTGGCAGTCACATCAGCCTAGGATGTAAGAGCCTTAGTTGATGATTGTAATATGATTCCTGTTGTGCAACGCTTTTAGAGGGATTGGTTGTTGGTAGTGGGGGAGTAGGTTGATGCTTCCACATAAATTTCTATTCTATAGAGTCTTTCATGGAGTATCTTTTGGAGAGTTCGGATGTGTGGGATGATTCATACAGTGTCTGTGGGTACTTTCATTTGAGGCTCTCGTGCTATTCGGGGGTTAGTAGGAAAGATTGTAGAGACTCTATCTACTATGCTTCCCCACATGGATTTTGTGGTTGAGTTTGTTGAGAGGGTTGCACAGGATCCTGCTCGAGTGGTAGTTCGGAGTCAGAGATTAGAGCCATCTTCTAATTCCCAGTTTGATACTGATGAGCCCTTGACAGAGATTGGGAGTTTTAATTGGCATTACACTATGAGGAGTGCTCATCACTTTTTGTTTGCCCCATAGGGAGAGCATTTGTGTTTCGCATCAGTGTGGGTTGGCTCCAGTTTCATACCATCCATTATGGGATGGGTTAGCTCCATTTGTTGCAGATGGGATCGACAACTTCAAGTTAGACCACTTACAGTGTCAACACACCTAGGACAGTTTATCAATGGCTAGAGTTGGTGATAGTGATTTAGGTACATACGGTCGTTGTCATCTCCATCGTGTTGTTGGGTGTGAGTGTAAGTTTGATGGGGACTTAGGTGTGGATAGAGTTGGTATTTTAGTTGGATTTAGTTTCGATGGGTTGTTATCACCATTAGTGCCTACAGTCAGTTTCCGAATGATTTTGTCATTGATATCAGTTATTTGGTTGTTGATGCTACAGGAGTTGCTTGTACACTGCAAGGGTAGTAAGTGGTTCTGCACTTGGGATTTGGGTGGACTATGATGTTCTTTTTTCTTCGAAGTGGGAGGACTATAATGTCCCCATTTTTGCCAGCATTGGAGTTTGAGAGATTAGGCTATTGTGTCATCCTCGTAGGCTTATTATTGTGGTTAGAGGGTCTTTTGAGGTAGTGGCTTGGCTTCAGAGGGTATTGTCTTCTTCAGGGAGTTGTATATTTTTAATGGCCAAATTATTATTAAATCATTAAATGGCTTATTATAAAGTTATAATTTAACTTTACAATTTCACTTGAGGGTTGAGTCATCATAGGAAGGGGCCATTATTCCTAAGCCAAGTATTTACTAAAAGAGTTGTGTTGGAAAGTTTCAAGAGCTGAGTTCTTTTGGAAAACTTTCACAGTTTTTGAAGTTGAGTTCTTTTGGGAAACTTTTGTTAGCAAGGTACTACAAATATGAGCTCATTGTGAAGGGAAGGAAAAGACATTTAATTATTTGATCATCTAGTTGGGTTTTGTTATCTTTGTGACATTTATGAGTTTGTGGATTTCTGTGCCCTTGTTGAGGTATAAGGGTTTGAAGCTGAGATGCATTTAATCCATATCTGAGGTATTGTGGATTAGATTATAATTATTGACTTCCTGAAATTGTGACTACTGTGGTTGGAATCTTTTCTTTGTTAGGTGAATTCTAAGATCCATATGTGGGGTAATGTTGAGTATTTCTACATCTATATTTTCTGGTTGGGGTTTGAACTGCTTATTGGTGGCTTCCATTCACTGGGAATTCGACAGCGATTAGTTTCATTGAATGTCTGCATTCAAACTTACAGATCTGCAGATAAATTCAGGGCCCATGCTTTGTTTATAATAGCCCGTGCTGAAGAAATTAAGGGCCACACTAATAAATCTGGACATGGGGATTAGTTGGGAGCTGCAGTGTTGAATAAGACAGCCTGTGCGGATGTTGGAAAAGGTTTTTAGAGCCTGCAATTTTCTGTGGTCATCACGAGGAAACCTGGGACTGCTGTGGCAACATTTCTGGGCAGTGGTGAGTAGAACATGCTCAGCATTCAAGGCTATCATTGTTAATTTTATGATCGCTGCAAATGTAATAACAATTGCCATTTTTTACTAATTGTGTTCCAAATGCAAATGAAGGCTGATAATTATGACAGGAGGAGACATGTCTCTATGGTTAAACATCACTAGTTAACATATTAATATAATAGTAATATAAATAACCATATATGTAACTCATCTTAAGCATATATGTAATATTAATATGCTAACCATATATGTAATATATTATTATATAATAATATATAATGTATAATATAATAATATATAATATATAATATATATTATATATATAAGATATTTATTAAAGATGATTTACCATCAACAAGTTATCTCATATAAAAAACAATCCAATAGAAGCTACAACCTTAACACTCCCTCTTAGCTAGGGAGGATTTATAGAACACATTATGCTCTCAAGAATATGAAGAGATATCATTTCAATATGATATTCATCTCACTATGAGGCTAAATTTCTCACCTTTCATAACACAATTGAAGCAATTTCCATAACTTAAAAACACCACCTTAAGTGTGGTCTATAGTAGTAATTATGTCATTGTGTCCGGCAAGATCCGGTTCAAAGAACCATAACAAGTTGATTATCATGGTGTCTGGCAAAATCCGGCCCAAAGAACCATGATAATAGGTCTACCATTTATAAGATCGCCACCTTATAATGGTTACCTTTTGTCTGTTTGTTATCATGATTTCCAGCACTCGGGGACAACAATTTAATCAAGTCTGTCATGATAACAGGTCTACCTTTTATAAGATCATCACCATATAGTGGTTACCTTCTGTTTATATATGTCAATGAAAGATCATCACCTTTCATTACATATCATAATAGTATCATGTAGTAACTTACATGATATCCACCATGAACCACCATAGCTGCTATTAGAGGGTGGAACAAGGATTTTCACCTCATACTTCTCTCTCATAGAGGAGAGCACATTACAAGGAATTTCACTTAGAACTTCTCCTCATAGAGAAGATAACATCCACAAAGGATTGCATCTCAAAATTTCTCCTTCTGAACAATGATCCTGGGAAGTCAGGTCCTATAGTTACTTCGTCATAAATTCTCTTCACCTAAGGATGCCTATTGAACTCACTATGAATCTTATATCAATGTTTTGATTTTCTAGTGATAAGTCAATACTTCCTCATGATGCACTTGAGAGTAGGCCCATCAAAATCATGCAGTCACACACATGTATTTTAGACTTCGTCTAAGTATCAATCTTCTAAGCTCCTTCCTTGCTTTTGAAGAAGTATCAAATTCCCTCTTAATATAAAAGGATACTTATCTCACATAGTCCTGCACTAATGCCTTGGCATCATACCTAATGCACCATTCTTCTCTTTCTGCAAGAGCATCCCTGGAGACCAATGAATGGAACAAAACTACATCAAGGTACAAGACTCTTATTATTCATACATATAGGCAAGAGATTAAAATAAACAAATAAGTGTAATACTCAAAGATAATAAATACTTATCTGTACATCAACATCCTTGATATAAGTTGTTCCAATGAAGGTCCATATACCTCAAATCAAAAAATGCCTCCAACGGGGGATGAAACATTGGTTAAGGTAATCATTCAGCCCCCGACAATGTAGAATTCCCACATGCTTCATTATTATTTATTTGAAACATCAAATAGTCTAGTTCAACAATTTTGAAAAGATCATCACTTCCATTTGTAGATGAATTATATTCCTATTCTGTCCTTTCTGAATGATCCTAGTGTTTTTGCTCTGGATCTATATCCATGTTCCAACATATTAATCTTCCCAAATGACTTAAAATTTAAGTGCCCTCAAACTTATTCAATCCTTATATTGTTGATTAATTTAGCAATTCCCTTCTAGATTTTGATCTTCATATATGTCTAGAGTATGAACAACAAATTGAATGATGAGACAGATTGACTTTGTTTTCAAATCAGCACACACTCGGGAAAATCAAGATGGATCATGTGTTTTGACTGTAGAATATTCTTGAATAGTTCTCTACATTTTAGCCACAACATAACCAGTGGTAATTTCCGGGACAAGCTTCCATCTAGAAATCTCCTCCGTGATTATGGATTGTACTTTTAAACCTTTCCTCATAAATAAAATATTCTCTTCTCGTTTAATCACATTTTGTGTCTCTTGGTCATTCTGTACAAAAGCTATTATATCTTATTCTTTGAGAAAGAAGCTACATCTCGCTTTACATTACAAGACCATCCTCAAACTCATACACTTCAGACCCATATTTCTCTTTAGAATTATATTAGTAAGGAATCATTGTCATGTTATCGTTAGTACCAATGAAGAAATTGAACTCATCATCCTTGAACTCGAGTACTAGAACCTTATCATAGGAAGATTGCCAATATTTATTATCTTCTTTAAATCTTGCAGATCGTAATGATAGTTTGTTTCCAAAAACAATGTCTGTTCAAAAATTCTTCTTTTCCTTATATGTTAGTCATATCACTTGCAAATCAATGAAACAGTTGTAATTTCCAACTCATTGATTAATGATAATCTTCCTTGATCAATCATTAATTAGTTAGTTATTGTAATAGTTGCCATTCAACTTAATGATCACCAAATTCTCTATTAAAATGATTAGGAGAATCATTATACAAGTCATTATCTCTTGGTTAATGTTCAACTGATGCTTGTCCAACTTTGTCAAGATGCCTAGCATATCTTTGTTATTCAATCTTCTTGTTATCATATTTGATCTTTATATCTTGATAAAGATGTCCCTTAGCCAGCATCAAGAATATGTTTGACTTCTTTATATATACATATATTTTTATTTCAAGTAAGCACTATGTCTCTTGGTACAAAGAGACGTGTATAAAGTTCATACATCTTTATTAATAATCATAACTTTTCTTTCAATTGCATCGATTAGTTTGTAGAAGAAAACCTCTTTATTAATGTTATTGGCATTACTTTCGGCTTTCTTGTAAAATATGATTCCTTTAATGCATATTCCAAGGGCATCATCTGTGCAGGTTTTATTTCTTTAGACTTTGAATGCATATACTCATTGTCACCATATGTAGGTTATCGATGTCATATTCCTTCACCATCACTGCATAACACACGATATTCTTCTTTCCTTTCTGTGTATACATAAGTCTTGAATATTATGTAAATGTAGTAAAACTTTGTCCTTCGATCATATCGTTGAATATTCTTCAGGTGTTGATTATCATCTTTAGACACAATGTTTAAATATTCTTTGATTGTCTTCTGTAATATATCATTCCACGATGGTGTTCATCTGCTTCATGCACTCGATAGCTCTTCTGTATTGAGCCTTTCTGTTTGTGTTTGCAACTGTCATTTGTATAATTTTGAGAATTGTATAATTTGTATAATACAGGTGGTATTCCTATAGTTCTAAACTTAGAACCAGCAGATCACGATCTTTATAATACTCAGAAGTGATTAGTATAGTAATCATGATTTGATATTGTGTATAGAAGACCATATACTGTTCAAACAGTAGCACAGATAATAAGTGTTTATACTATGCTCGAACCCTTGTTATTACTAACGGTCTGCACTTGGAGAAATCCGATGATGGTTGAATAGATGGATGATTGTTTGCAGATGACATGGAGCAGAAGTTGATTTAGATTCGCTGAAGTAATTTCATTGCCAATGTGAAAGTCAATACTGTTTGATTCTGCCCCAAGTAGTTGCCTGCAGCATAATGCATCATAGTCTTGTGATCTAGGTCTGCTGTCTTTGTATTATATCAGGGCCATCTAATTGTCCCTTTTCTATTTACGCAACATCCTGTCAATGTTCCAGTATCAATTTATTATATTATCACAGGAACCTGTTGTACTCTTTTGCCTTCAACCTTCCTCCATATTGGCATATCTTGATTATTCTTTATCTCATGCACTTGTCCCCATGAAGGATATCACTATGTAATTTTGTCATTTTTATCTCCTTTTCTACGTTTGCCTTTTGGCTCGATACCATGTTGATTTTTTGATCGCTGCAAATGTAATAACAATTGCCATTTTTTACTGATTGTGTTCCAAATGCAAATGAAGGCTTATAAATATGAGAGGAGGAGACATGTCTCATGAAGGGACATGTCTCTACGGTTAAACATCACCAGTTAACATATTAATATAATAGTAATATAAATAACCATATATGTAACTCATCTTAAGCATATATGTAATATTAATATGTTAACCATATATGTAATATATTATTATTATATAATATATAATGTATAATATATATAATGTATATTACATTACATATATAATATGTATAAGATATTTATTAAAGATGATTTACCATCAACAAGGTATCTCATATAAAAAACAATCCAACAGAAGCTACAACCTTAACAATCATAGGGTGGCAAGTGTGGAGATCATATTATTCAAATATACCTGGTCTTGGTTATTATTTTGTTGTGTACAACAAATCTGCTATCTTAAACAGGTTCTTATTTCTCTATGTTTTAATTCGCTGCAAATTAATAACAGAATTCTAATTTTCAGTCTCTTGGAAATTTGGATATTGTGCAATTATTATTTCTTGTTCGTTCCAAGTATTTCTTATTGTGTGGGAGTATTCAAAAGCAATATATATATCCAAAGTGTAATAAAACAAAGCAAAGAAATCAGGAAAAATTAAAAAGCATAAAATTCAAAGAACAAATTCTTAGCATTCCATCAGCATTGCCTGGCTCCTTATTGTGGTTGCTTGCCAAATGTTAGACGTAATGTCAAACAACTGATTAGTGAAGAAAATTGGTGTTGGTACAAGCTATAACTAGTCGGGGTTATTACAACTTGTACTGCCATAAGTTGCCTTACCAATTGCATTGGAATGATTTTATTGGTAGGATATCGCAGCAAGGTATATGGTTCATCTTCGAAATAGCCAACTCTTAGGTACGTGTGAAGTTTGGGAGTTGTGGGAAGAAGCAGCCGTACTCATTTACCTTATTGCAAGCCTCATTAGAAACACACTTCTAGGCAGCTCTTTATCAAACAAGCACATGTAGTGCCCATAGAATGCATCCTACTATTCTTTCATATAGTTAATAGCAGTTGTCCTACATCAAATCATAAACAATAAAAATACTTCAAGAACAACGAAAACAAAACATCATGATGAACATACACAATCAATTACAAAAAAGTTGTAAATTATAATCATTTTGTTATAATTAAAAATATTAACAATAAAATTACTTCAAGAACAAAGAAACAATAAGATAAGTAATTCACTTTAAAAAATGCGTGACTGGAAAAATCTTACTCTGTAATAATCCTTGCTTGTTCTGATCAGAAAATTTAATCTTGGGCTAGTGGAAATTTTGTGAAACAGTTGGCGTGGAATCCCTGTATTAAACTATGATGCCACTGAAGTATTCTGACTCTGATAATACAACAAATATGACTAAGGTAGTTTTATTAATGCGGGGATCACTTACAATGATAAGTCTAAAAAGAACAATGATATCAGTTTAAACACCATGTACGGTTTACTGTTCAGAAGCAAAGCAAGAGAATGGAACAATATCTCATATCATTATTCATTATTCGCAGCACAAAGAAATAGTTTTCCAATCCCAAACAATGAAATAGTGGAACCTGGAATAATGCGGATGCTTGTAGGTGAGTCCAACCACTTTGGAATCACATCCGGATGAATATCTTGGCACATATCAGTTCGGTCCCTACTGGAATGCATAAATTTGAAAGTTGTGATCTGATCTCCCCACTGGGATGACCCGATTGAGGATGATCTTGACTCAGCTCTGACTGTTGGCAGTAACTGGTGAAACCGTCTGCAGCTGCTATCAAACCTACGCAATACTGAGACAACCAGCAACCGCTTTTACCTCACCCCTGACTACTAGCTATGCTCTTCACTTTGACTTCCAGCCACTGCCCTCACACTTGTATGTAGACCCCTTCCCACAGTGAAAGCTTAGAGTGTCACCCAGTCAGATATCACAGAGACCCGACCTCCATTGCTGCAGAGCTACCGTCCCTTACTTCCATACTCATAGTACCACGTACTCCCTTAACCTGTCAGCTATGTAGGAGCTGAAGGAATGCACACATTTCCAGTTGATAAATGAACTGTAAATAACTTGCTGGGATACTTACTCCTTTCAGTCGTTTTCTATTTGGAGTCAGCAGTTAATACTGCTGTTGTATACCTGATTGTTGTTTGAACACTTGCGAGAGCTACTGGGGCTATGTCCAGATTGTCAATGACTTAAGGGGTTTTGTCCTTAAGGCACTTAGTCACATTAAAGCAATCGATTTTCAAATCAATATGTTAATATCTTTTTCCATGGTGTCAATCCCAATGTAGCTCCACGCTTTTATAACCTCGATATAAGGGAAGAGACAAACAACAAGGCAATGTGGTATTAAAAGCCAATTTCGTCTTTTAGTCACTTAAGTTACTTTATAACTTTATAATAACATTAAAATATTTAAACAAATCACTTAAGTGACTTGAACTTTAATATCTCTCGAAATACTTGTCTGATTGCCATGCCATCTGAAATAGGAATCTCTCCTCATAATTCCCCATGTGACCAAATACACTTTCTAAAATAGAAAGGGTCCGTCTCTATTACCCCTGACTTACTATACATAGTAAGTATGGCAAATGGAGTCCAAATGATATCAAATGAAGGCCAAATCCATAAATCGCTGAATGTCGGAGATGAACCAATCCTCAGAAGACCCTTTAACCATCCTCATTAGCCTATGAGGATCCAATATTAGGCTAATCCCTGAAATTCTGGTGTTGGCAACAAATGGGGACATTACACACTTTTTGACATTGTCACGGAAACCACGAAAACCTTTTGTAGGCTCTTGGAACAACTTGCAACACTATTTTTTAGCCATTAGGAGTCAATTTATCTCCATAGAACTAGTATGAGTTATGTTCATCAAATTGGGTTCTATAGACATAAATGCGGTACTTTCATATTCAAAGTCTTATAGAACACATATGAATTTTAAGTGAAAGAGAGAGGGAAAGGAGATGGGGTAGACAACGAAAACACATACGTGTTCTATAAGATTTTGAATATGAAAGTGCTGCATTTATGTCTGTAGAACCCAATTTGATGAACATAACTCATACAAGTTCTATGGAGACAAATTTGACTCCTAATGGCTAAAAAATAGTGTTGCAAGTTCTTCCAAGAGCCTGCAAAAGATTTTCGTGGTTTCCGTGACAATGTCAAAAAGTGTGTAATGTCCCCATTTGTTGCCAGCACTAGAATTTTAACGATTAGCCTAATATTGGATCCTCGTAGGCTAATGAGGATGGTTAGAGGGTCTTCTAAGGATTGGTTCATCTCCAACATTCAATGATTTATGGGTTTGACAAAGAGAAAAAGTTGACAGAGGGGGGGGGGGGGAAGTAATGGGGAAAAAGATATGAGGGAGAAGAGAGTTAGAGAGG
Organism: Cupressus sempervirens; assembly: GCA_028749045.1. NCBI lineage: Eukaryota > Viridiplantae > Streptophyta > Pinopsida > Cupressales > Cupressaceae > Cupressus > Cupressus sempervirens. The sequence continues at coordinate 514,647,422 of CM053787.1, read as the reverse complement.
GATATTAGTGCATGCAATAGAAAGAGATGGTGATGGAGAGAGAGAGAGTAATGTCCCATGTTAGGTTAGACACTATATATATATATTCAAATTCCCTACATTTTATGTCATAAGATAAAAATAATTTCAAGCTAAATAAACAATATTAATTTAATTAGGAAAAATTATCTATCAATTCCCACTTATCCAATCATATTACTACTTGTCTTAGTGATGTAAAGTGTAGGTGTTATCCAAATTTCCTAGATACTAATTTGCAATGGATTCTCTCAAAGCTTTAGATCCAAGCCCTTTATCCTTTCTTGGGACCTATGTTCCCTGGGGACACATCCCCCCAAAAAAATCAGCATTTCAGGGACTTCATTGGGGAGTTGCATCCGTCCCCATTTTTTAACAAACAAAAGATAAACAAAAATAAACAAAAATGTCACTTTTGTCGTCCCCGTTTGTCGTCGCCCCCCATCCTCAAAATCGGCAAAATTTTTTGCCGTCCTGGAAACCCGTCCTAATGTCCCTTGCCATCCCCATCTCGGAAACTTAGGAGAACATAGATTGGGACTATGCTTGCAAGACACTTAGGATCTCTGATCCCTACCCTATCTTGGGACAAGTATCCATTGCTTGGATTTGTTCAAGCCCCTCCTTGATAACACCACAAACTTTCCTTCTATAAATTAAATGGTAATAAGATTTGGGTATAATTTTTGTATATAATTATATTTAATCTGTATATCTTGATTATGTACATCAATTATTGACAAGAGGTTCCAAGTACGTACTTGATATAATATATATATACAGAATAATTCTTATATTCTAAATATTCAGATTATATAATCCCAAATATATACCCCTCCTGTAATGTGCTCGATTGGACCTCAAAATTGCTCATCACACTCCCACACAGGCACAAGTGTATCTTCTTTGGTCGAGAGGCCAAGAAATAATCCAAGGGCAGCAGCAATGTATACCAAATATGAGTTCATATAAAATGTACCAGTGGAGGAAACTTGAGACAATTGCTCACACAAGATGTCACTAACCATCTCTCCCCAAAATACTTACGGTTTAGACCTGATTATTAGAGGTATGAAATTTTTCTTCTATGACTCAAAGGTATTGGATCGCTTTAGTGTCGGATTCCTATTGAGCAATGTAATAAGACCATTGAACTCTTCTTTGAATTCTGAGCAGAGCACCCCATTTGGCCATCTTGAGAGATTAGGCCTCTAATTGATCAACCAATAATCATTGACGTATTTGATTTGATACTTGTTATCGTCATTCCATCTCTTCAAACCTTTCTATTTTGTGATATTCATTATCATAAGAGTAGGTGGTACGTTGGATATCTTGTTTATGGTATCAAGATCAAGGTTGACAATAGTGTTCCCATCTTGGTCTATGATGGTTCTAGATGCAAAATCAAAATTCGTAGCACATACCAAGACAAACTCTATTTTTAGGGTAGCCACCAGAAAAGTAGAGACTGTGTGTATGTAGCTTTGTCTGATGTACTCCATGTTATATGTAGTAGCGATATCAACCCTTATCAGAAAATCTTCCATTTTTAAATGGGCAAGATCAATATCTCGAAATTTCATCACATTATGAGGTAGCTTGTGAAGGAGGAATATAGTTATAATATTTGTCACACTTGAACTTAATCTTCTTTTTTTCGCCCTTTGATGGAGTGGCTTCTTTTGACATGGCAAGCCTTTGTGCATGAGAAAGGGTTACATGAAAGCCCCAAAAAGTGTGTACATCCTCATGAGATTAGGAAGCTATATTGGAGCACAAAGGTATAGATTTGGAAGTATACAAGTGGGTAATATATTAGGAAAGCTTTGAGGCAGTGAAATGCAATTGATTTCGGGTGAAATCAACTCTTTAAATGAAGAGAAAATCCAAAACCAGGATTTTCTAGAGGTACTGCATAGGAGCGAACAAAAAGTTTGAGGTAAGAGAATGAAGCATAAATGGATATATATACATGTGGTAGGGATGTTTTTCTCATAGGTGGGGCTTTTATATCCCACTATTATTAGTCAACCAACAAGCATGTGGAATCTACAAATGGGAATTTGAAGTCCCTTTGCAGCCTTGGTAAAAGCATTGAAAAGAAGACATAGTTTGCTTTGAAAGTGGGCTTTTGGCTTGCATTTGCATGGTGTAAAAGTAACTTCCTTGTTTGGAGTATTTCATATTTTTAGAATGAGGTTTTAGATCTCGTCTACATATGCAAGCGAGGTGAAAATCTTGCATATGCAACTTAGAGGAAAATTGAGATGGAAGTAGAAGAATTCAACAATTAAACAAAAGCATGCAAATCTGAAAAAGAAATAAAATACTTGCACGTACATACACAAATGAAAATATATACAAGAAAAGACACTAAAAATCGCACAAGAGAATTTACTTCTTTTGAGAAGACGATAAAAGTTCAAAATTTGTAAACAAATCCAAATGATTTTCAGATTTAGAGAAAAATCACCATTTAAAAAAAAATTTAGGCAACAATATCGACTAAACCTCCTTGAGAAATCAATGCATATTCAAGTCAAGACAAATGCTTGACAAATGTTCATGATGGAGAACAAAGATGCATAAATTTAGCAACAATAAAGAAAAATCTCTTAGTTACCAGGTTCAGACCTTGGAGCTCGGGTTCGGATCCAGATTCATTTGGGTTTGGATTCATGCTTGGGTCTGGATCCGGGTCCTGGTAGGGTCCCTGATTGGGACTGTGGGCCATACAATTGTTTCAAATTACATTAAAATTTCATTTTTTTAATATTTTCAACGTATGATTTTCTTTACAATATTAACATTGATTAATGAGTGAGTATTTAATGTTTATCTTTGACATTTGGCATTGATCAATGATCAAGTAACGTTGATATATTCATACTATGAAATGACTTTGTAAGTTAGTTTTACAACTCTGCATGTTTCTCTTTTTTTTTGCATATATATATATACACACACACACATGAATCCACCCACGAACCCAAATGGAATTTTTTTTTTGCTCGAACCTATGAACACGAACCTCGAACCCAAATCTGTCCCCGAACCCGAATCGACAGCTTAGAAAAATCTCCTTGAGAAATCAATGCATATTCAAGTCAAGATTGAATGCTTGGCAAATGTTCATGATGGAGAACAAAATTGCATAAATATAGCAACAATAAAGAAAGATTCCAACCTGCAAATTGAATCTCTTGTTGAAATATGCAATCACCTCCAAAAATGATGCCTAGGGATGAAGGGCACAATTTTGGTAGATGATGAACAAGCTGAAAGTTCCATTTTTAACCTAGGCGGGATTGATCCAAAACACAAGCTAAAAACACTTGTATTCCCTCCCCCAAATCCTCTGTTTATGCAAGGAATGCCCTAGATGGGCTGTTTAAAAGAAAACAGAGGTATTGTCATGCATTTAAATGAGGCGAAAATCACCGCCCATTTGCTGGAAGCAATTGCAGTATATAGGAATTGAAAACAGCTTTTATAATGCCATTAACATGTGCGCTTTAACCCAAAATTGCTACCTTTAATTTGCTTGATATAAAACACAGGCTTGGAGGAGGTAATAACACATTTTTGATCAACTTTCACATGTAAAATTTGGCCAAAAATTGCCACCATGCTACCTTAGTTCAAAATGCAGCATTAGGGATGAGTAATGATGTGTTTTGAATGAGCATTCGCACATGCACGTGAAGGAAAAATTGCCACCATTCACCTTTAATTAAAAACACAGCCCTGTGGGAAACATACACGCTTTTAAATACTATATGCATGCCCTTTTATCACAACGGTTCTTGCATTTAGAAGATGTAAAGGCTCCCACAAATGATGTCTTAAGCCATAATGGGATTTAAAATATTCATTACACATGTTTTAATGCATTTTACAACATGCAAGGAGTTCAAAAATCACTATCTTTACTTGGATGGGGCTGTTTTTAATCATAATTAGAGACTTTTTATTCATTGCCACATGGATTGGGGGCACATTTATTTATCAATTCCCTCTACTTTAATATTGATACTTGGCTTCTCTTTCTGAATGTGCACCCTGAGATTGTGAAAATCTGCAACAGATTGAAGAAAATGGGAGGAAGGAGAAAGAGGGTAGAACCAGCTAGTTGTAAGGATTGGAAAAAAGAAGAAGGAGATTTGGGATATTTTGGAATAGGGGAAGTTTACGGATCTTATGGAGAGGCTTAAAGGCAGTAACCTTTCTATTACTTGTCAATTCATTAAAACATGGAAGGATGGGAGCATTTTGGTGGGTAATCAGAGAATGGAGGTTATTGAGGACATCATAGCAGAAGCTATAGGCCTTGACACAGAGGGGATCAACTTTTACAGAGATAGGAAGTTTTCGGATTGGGCTGGGGAGGAATTTGCGGAAACGACAAAGGAACAAAACAGACAGACTGGTTAAAATTGGTAATTCTTATTTTAGCCCTGGTTCTATATCTTGCCCCTAGAGGTTTGTCACGTTCGTCGTTATTGAATACTTAACTTTGGATGGCTGCTTTACTAAGATATTTGGGTACGACTTTATGCTAGTGAACTATTTTGGCATAGGGTTAGGCTTAATCTTCCCTTCTACCTTAGGCAATCATTGGGTACTACAATTTTAGCTATTTAGAATGATTTTGAGGGTGGCCATGCCTATCATGAGGGTTTAATGGTGCTAGTTATGAACCTCCTTAAATCAAAAAAAGTGGATAGACCCCGTTTCAGTAAGAAAACTATGGAATGTGAGATGGAGGGGAGTGAACAGGATGAGAGCTTTTGATGAAGACACGGAGGACGAGATTGCGGAGATTGAGGTTAAGAAGAGGAAAAAGATGGAGCTTGGTAGCTCGTCTGGGAAGAAAAGGAAGATTAAGGAGATTGATTCTGATGTGGATACAGATTCTGAAGAGGAGTTGGAAGAGGGGAATGGAAAAGTGGTATTATTGGTAAGGTCTCTAAAAACAAGGGGAAGAATATGGACAGGGCCTTATGCATACTTTCTGATGATGAACCTTTGATAAAGAGGATAGAGCGAAAAGGAAAAAATGCACTTCGCCAAAGGAAGATGGATGCTGAAGGGCATGAGGAGACTGATTATGAAAGAGACAATGTTGGTGGGGACGAGGATGACCTTACTCATAACAAGGGCAATGATGACCAAGGGTTTTTGAAAGGGATTTTCGGCAATTTGGGGCTGATGAAGAAGGAGATTAGTAGTTTGCAGCAGCAGATGCAGGACATTTTTAGAGAATTTGACCAGCTCAACAAAACTACTAGAGGGGAGAGAACTCTGGGACAACATATTGATAAACTTTTTGAGGTGATTGGTAATGCTAAAGAGGTTAAGAATTTAATGAAATGTGTTCCACCCCTCGAAGCCAAAAACAGAGCTCTGGATCAGCTAATAAAAGATTTCCAGAAAAAGTTGGGTGGTTTGGATAACAGAGTGGTTAATATGGAGAAGATGGTTAAGAAACTGGCGAATCAAAATTGCTCTATTCTGAAGATAGTGGCTGACAACATTAACACTCTCCTGAACAAATTTGAATAAGGGAAAGGTCAAGGATCCAAGGAAGTGAAAGAGGACCAAGGACATTGCAAGCGCACCAGGGCCAACTCGAAGAAGACAGAGGGTGTCGAAGCTAAAGAAATGGATGATCTGAAGGCCTCTGCAGAAAACATGAATATCCTTGCAGACCAGGCAACGGATCTACTGAAGACCCTATAGCTGGTTTTGTGCTGTCTTTTTGCTTTCTTTTTGCTGTCTTTTCTAGCTCGTTGTTTTTAGCTACGTGTTTTAGCTTGTACTGCTCTTGGTGCTGATGCACAGTTCTTCTGGGTTTCTCAGTTTTTATTTTTCCAATACTCTATAAAAGGTTTCGGGTCCGTCAAAACCTGTTTTTACTTGATCAAAACGTTGCTTTTAATATAAACACAATCCCTCTGCAAATTGCCACCTTTTGGATTTAGAAGATGAAAAACATATCCAAGGCGTGAATTAAGATATCTAATTTATTAGAAAATTGCCACCATTAAACACTCATGGGCTTTCTCATGTGCATTTACAAGTTACCATTTAAAAGAGGAGACATGTAATCAGAGTTTAAAAACCCACTATTACATGGAAAACTCATTTAAAGCTTCATATATTTAATGCAAATACACAAAGATGGGGTTCTATTTCTATTTTACATAAAATAAGCCCACAGTGTTATGGACTGGTCAACGGAAAGTCCACTTAAGTGAGATTTTTAATTAGAGAATAATGACATGCAGTCAGGCTGAAAAGCCCACGTCTGAATGCTTAATTCTTTAATATCTTTTGATAGAGAAGTCCGTTTAAGGCCTAAGATAGCTCAAAATGAGTGGAATTGAAAATGCTACAATCCTAGAGTGAAAACAAAACTAAAATTGAAGCATATGACTAAGAAAAAGCAAAAAATGACTCGAAGGTCAATCACATCTACTTATTCAAACACCACAGTTCTGATAATTATTAACAGCAAACCCTCGCTAAGTTTCTTCAAACAAATGTAAAAATTACAATGCTTGCACACTGTAAATGCTTTTCCAGATATGTTATTGTTAATTGAGCTCAATTATACTATTCAAACCCCCTTGTTTTGCATTACAACTTTGTAAGATACAACTCCAGGCAGGTACAATTCCTTCTAGTGAATAATCAGATTGTATGTCTCCCTGTCAACAGCAATATAAGACCTGTACGTCCCAGTCTAAGGTGATTGCAAATTGAGTTAAGAATATCTTTGATGTTTACAGTTTTTGCAGCCTGTGCTATGGACTTTCAAACTTGTACAGCAGTTGCAGACCACTGTCCAAGTGGTACTGTTTAATTTCTGGCTCAAACACAAGTCTCATACAGCTGGTAATAACCTTGCCAGCTGATGTAAAATACCTTCAACAGAAGCTGTTCGATCACAGCAAAATAGTCTGAAATACAACACCAAGCTCTCCTTTCAAACCCCCTTCCTGGCAAACTGGATACTGGTGAATGAAATGATAATCTCAAGTGATGTAATATACCTTGTAAGCACCCAACAATCCTCCTGACTATATCTTTCAACAGCGAAGAGAATGACAGTGAAGAGGGATTTTGTTGTACAAGCCCTTGAGAGAAAATTTTCCAAACACTTTCATCAATTTCATATATTTTGCAAGCATTCTGAATGACGGCATTTCCATCTCTTTTATAGTGTTTTCTAAGAACCTTTCCACTCATCTTGACAATGTGGGATAAACAAAATCACCTTTTTTGGCATTTCCTACAATTTCAAGAATTTTGCTTTTTACCCATATTTTATTGCAATTGTTTTTTATTTGATGTTTTCTTGCCATATAACATGATTTTCCATCACTTAAGTCCCCACTAACTTTTATTTATGCTTCCAATGTATTATAGAGAAAAGGGGGCCATTTAATTAAATATTTCCGGCAAACTATAGATTATGCATTAATAAAGTTAAATAATTAAATTTGACTTTATAAAATAGCTTTATTAATGCATAATAAAATATATTGATGATAAATAGATGAACTTAGATATTAAACAATTTATCATGAATACCTCTGCCACTGGATGTCCACATATGCCCATAGTGACTATTATATATAGTAAGCGTGCCAAAACTACATCCAGACACCTCAGATCGACCTGCAACTAAAATTGCCTAGGCCAAATGACCTCAAAGACCCTAAATGTCCTGGCTAGCCTATGGGACAATGGAGAAATAGGCTAACAACAAACTCATACAACTTGTGCTAAAAAATGAGACATTACAAGACATACCTCTTTATTAATTGCAAAATAATCGTTTATTTCTCACTTCTTGATCACAACCCTTTTGATTTACTAACCGAGTTAATTATTATTTGTTAATGCCTTGATTGCTAGTAATCTTCAATCATTGTTTGCTGTGGCTTGATTATTGTTATTGTTGCTCTTGAGTGCCATTTTTTCTTGATGAACAGATCACTACCTTCTTATGCGCTGTTCATTATTTTTGCTCTCTCCCCTGTTGGTGATAAGAGCCCTTGCCCTATGCCCTATGTGGGGGCATTACAGGCCATAACTGGCTGCAGATTATTTCTGCTCACATCTGCTACCAATCCCTTTTCAGGCCTGATCTTAACTATGAAATAATCCTGTACTAAAGTCTTAAATCATCTGCTCATAATGTCTGGAAATATCTGATCTTTATGTCTGAAATAATCTTCTTGTACAAACTGCTCAAATATTCTATCAATGTCTGCTTGAATCTGCCTTGAATGGAAATCGTATTCCATGGAATGCTTGCTGCAAATAACCCAAATGAATGCCTATTTATACCAACCAGAGAAGCTTTTCACCAATGGTCATAACTCTCCAAAGCAAGTCGGCCAGATTGGGCATGATATTTATTAATTATTTAATTCAAATGCAGCCAACACGGGTACCAATTCAAGGAGAGGTCAACCTTAATTACTCAGTTGGGTCATTCCATCAAGGGGCTTATCTGGTCGGCTCTAGAATATATATATATATATATATATATATATATATATATATATATATATATATATATATATATATATATATATATATATATATATATATATATATATGTATGCTAATATTAAGGTATCGCAGGTCAGTCTTAAAGACATGACAAAAGTGAAGAAAAGGTTCAAGTAGACGAGTCTAGGGGAGAGAAGCGAAGAAGAGACAAGCTTACCAAGCTCTCTAGTCCTATAAGCAATGATTTGTTTAGGGTTAGAGGTATCATGAAAGGGCAGCACATTATTGCTCTTATTGACACCTAGCTGCTTATAATTTCATTGATGAAGACATTGTGGCACAATGTAGACTTAAGACAGAAATTTGGAGGTTACCAAGTTATAAATTCAAATTGTCACACTATGTCTTGCGTGAATAGGATTCCACAATCGAGGCTTCTATTGAATCACCATGAAGTCAATGATTACTTTTATGTCATGAGTATAGGAGGCACAAATATTGTTCTTTCTAAATTCTATGGAGTGGCTTTGTCCCCTTGGTGAGATCACTTTGAACTTAAGCTGAAATTCAGAATGAGTGTAGAATGGTAATGTTGAGAGGAATGACAAAGGAAGGATGACATATAGCTACATGCAAAATGATGCAAGGAGTATTCGGTTTTGTAAAAATCAAAGTCACGAGGAGGTAATCATGATTTTTGAATTCAGGCTAATTCCCTATTTGATATGGATGCGGGGCTATCATTTCATTATTCTCTTTTTGAGATGCATGTTCATGGTTTGTTTCCAATGCTAGATTATGATGGAGGGGATCAATATGGCATGATGGATACTTCATGGATTCATCATGAGAAGAGTACTATTGTGACCATAAGGTTGGTGGGCATCAATGTGGTGGAGCCACTTTGGGGGTGAGTATATGTACCTATGACAATATTAATGGGTTGTTGGGAATTAAAGATGAACATGACATGGGAGGTTTTGAATCAAAAGGTAAAATGAATGTTGTTATTACCTCTCTTAATAGTCATTGTAACAGTCAAGTTGTGCTCATAAAACTGGATTGGTGAAGGATTTTGAACAAAATCTGGTAGTATTGATATGTGTTCTTTTACTCTCGCCAATAAAAAGTAAAATTCCAACCATCTTATTCTCTCTTGCACAAGGAAACCTCAAATGCTAGACATGCCACATTATGATCTTATAAGGCAGCCCCAAGGTTTCACTGTGAACATGCAACTTTGTGTTGGATATAGACTTAGTAAAATGACATGATCTTGCTGGTCTTAAAGGGATTTACATAATTGTTCCTTGACTTTTTCAATTCTCTTTCCTAAAAGCGGTTGGGATTTCAATACTCAACTGACTTGAGTTTCAAGTAAAAGATATAAAGGATAAGGGCTAGGGAATCTAATCTACTTATAGCTCGTAAGGCAATGATATCATTAGCTGATGCTTAGATAAATAATTGTTTATGGAACTACTTTCTTCTTAACTAGAGACAAATAGAAAAAGTGCAATCTTCTAAGGTAGTGAAAGATTTTCATATTGTAAACAATCTATCTAATTACCCAATATTGTCGTCACAATCCAAATGAACATCCACAATCGAACTATGCCCAAAATGAGGTTAAAATCAACCACGCATTGCAATTTGCAATTAACAAACCAAAAATGGTATGAATCAAGGAATTCATCACATATCTCCATAATTCTTCATTAAAATCAATGAAATTTAACTAAAACTTTGAGAAGTATGTTGAAACAAAATACAGAGGCCCACCATATCTTCAATGAAAACTGTATATTGATTTCAACATAGTCTTAGAAACAATTAGTAATCTCCTCCTCCAATTGCTACTTTTCTCCACTATAAAGCTAATGACTTTACAAATGAGAAGGCCATGCCTTTTATAGACCTCCGAATTACAAATGAGGGGTGCAAATTGATTCTAAATCAATGATTGAGATAATTCAATGAAAACCCTATTTGAGGTAGTTACAACTACCACTACATGCATTTAATATCATCCAATGAGAAATTTACAAGTCCTTAAATACGTATCCTTTTATGGATGAACTAGTGAGAAAATTGATTGTAATATTGTACATGGTATTGTTTGATTGGTTGAAGATGAGTAGGTGCTAGCTCAACATATAACTTTTAATCTTTCATTCTTCATTACAAAGAATAGATGTCTCTTGATAGTCAACATTATGTTTCTAACTTTTATTAATTCTTCTGTAACTTCTCACTTCTTATGAACTTCATCTACTTCTTCAACGATGTGTAATTATTTATCATCTTGATGAATGTCCTTGTCTTGGATGTCATATTCGTTTGATCTTCTTGTACTAATTGAGTCCTTAATTTTGGTCTTGGATTTACAAGGAATTTTAAGGTTGTCATAACATTCCGCACTTGTAGAGAAATCTGCCTCCTTGATCTCAAGTTCCTTCTGAAAGTGTGAATCGTGCCCTTCCTCACCTTGTTGTCTTCATTCTGCTTTCCTTGAGCTTGAACTCCTTGAGCTGGTCCTTTTTATCCTTCTTGGAAAGAAAAAGGAAAGTATCTTGAATCGAACTTACGAATACAATTAAGTGCAAGTTTGAAGAACTTAGAATATTTACCTTGACAAATAATTCTTCAAAGAAATTTTGAAACTTTCATCATGAATAGGATGTGCATCTTAGGATTTGGATTTTGAAATTTTTTATTTAAGATTTGGAATTCTTGATTTTGGATACTTGGCTTTGGATTCTAGACACGAGAATTCTCTTTTTACTTTCTTGAAAAAGTTGAAATTGATTTAAAATTCTCCTTTAAATGTTTGATCCAAATCTGAAAATGTATATTCTGCTGATGTATTTTGCCTTCAAATGCTGATGTTATTGGCCTGCTTAAATTTTTGCTGATATAATCTCCTCGATTCTGACTTAATTTTGGCTTGAATCTGATTCTGATTGCCTCGTCTGATTTGAATTTCGCCTCGAAGGTCTTATTTGTGGGAATTTGTATTTAATATGCTCTTACTTTGCATCTTGCAATCCTAAATTCACAACCTTAGTTGCGTTTTGATTCACCTTCAATCTAGAAATTTTGCACCTTCTGCTGAAAATCTGTCTTAATTGTGTTTGAACAATGCCTTGGAATGCTATCCTTGGAATTGCAATTAATATGATCAAGGATGATCTTAATAGCATTTGTTGATTTGTATTTGAAACTATGTATTCTTCTTCCCTGAGTTGTCCATATAATTTTGGCATTTTAAATTCCCTGTTCCTAAGGTGAAAACTTTTCATGCTTTTCTTGATCTATAATTGTTAATGCCATGTTGCATAATGTCATGTTGCCATTTAGTTGGAATTTTTAATGCAATGTCATTTTTTAGCTAGAAACTTTCAAGGGCTGTCAATTTTTAGCCGGAAATGTTAATGCAAGGTCAACTTTTAGCTGTAAATGAAAGGAAAACTTTATTTTGAGCTGGAAGGTGAAAGGAAAACTTGATTTGAGCTTGAATTCCAAAGAATTTTTTCTTTTTCAGATTTTTCCTCGTTTTACCTTAACATGTTTGGAATTTTCTTATTTGTCCTCAGTATTATTATTTTTAAATATTGAGTTTTGTCTTTTCCACATCACAATTGAATGAATTTCTCCTCCAACACATCTTCCTGACAAACTTTTGACAGAATTTTGCAACTTTGATATTTTATGGAATTTTCATAATTTAGATAAGGACTTATTTATCCTTTCAAGTTTTCAACCCACAATTTCATACTTGAAATATGGATTTTCAAAGTAATCATCATCTCAACTTGTATGGATTGAAGAGGAATCTTCAGCAAGAGTCGGATTTCCTAAAGGAAGTCTTTCTCAATGTTAGATTTTGTTTCGAGATTCAATCCTCAGAAAATTTCCTCACTTCAAATCTTGAACAAGGAATTCTTGACTTGACTCACCCAACCTCTAAGAGGTAGTAGACCAAGGAACCTGAAACTGTTCCTAAGTTAAGGACACCTAAGCTGAAATACTAAGCTAGAAAGCAAAGAAAAGAGGGGGTCCCCATTTGCAATGGGACGTGTGTGTTCACAACACAACAGGTACGTTGTTGAGTTAGTGACTCTCAGGAAGGGATTTTCAGCCAAGAGAATGATATGGAATTTTGTTTTGGGGAATGATTTTTAGTGTTGTGATTGTTCTTTTCGAGTGATGTGTTTTAAAAAATCAGACTTGAATAGGTGCAAATCTAAGTGATTCTAGTCCATTCGAACCCTTGACAAGGTTAGTTTATAGCCTCAGTTGGAGGGAATGACAAGTTTGGTTACCAAAGTTCATTGTTGGATGGATGTTTAGGCACCAAATAGTTGTTTTACTTATTATCAGCTCATCCTATAGTTGTGGTCGGGATAGCCGATTATTACTTTACAATGAAAATGATTATGTGGGAGTATAGGGTGTCAAAAATGAGGTAGTTAACGTTAATTTTCTCGAGCTTACTTGTATTGTGCCGCAAATTTGTTATTTTGGAGATCGATTTCCCAATGAGCTAAACAATAAATTCTAGTGTTTGTTTGCTCTTCTTATTGGAGGATTTTGAGAGTTTAATTGTTTAGGTGCCTAGTAGTACAATGTTTTGAGTAGATGGAGCTGAAGAACTTACAGACTTATTTGGGACCTTGGACCTACTTGGATCATCTAGGATCATTTATTTGATGAGCTAGCATTGCTTGAGGATAAACAACACTTGGGGAGGGAGAACTATATTGCCCACATTTCTATACCATACTATTCTATGAGTATTGGACAATTTTTGGATGTCTAAGGTTTTCAGATGAGTTGGAGACTTCCACTGTCCTTGGAGAGCTTTATTTTGAGTTTTCTTTACATTTGGTGGAGTTCAGTTAGCTTTCAGGTTTTTAGTTATGCTCTTTGTAGTGTTTTAAGCCTTCTAGGTTTTTTTCCACGGTTCTTGGGGAACATTGCTATTTTTAGTACGTCTTATTCTAGCACTTGACATCATTCTTCAACACTAGATCCTGCTTTGAGTGTTCAATTTCAATTTTTGATGCTTTGGTAGTGCTTTAAGAAAATGGTTTGAATTATTTTAATATTTGTACTAAAGTTAGAAAGTTGTTTTAAATTTTAATATTCACTTTAGTGTTAAATATTATAAAGTCATGTTCCCAAGTTGGATGCCTAGGGAAATGGAAAACAGGCACATATATTATTTAAAATGTTAGAGGTCCTTTTTGTGGGGAAAATAAAAATTTGAAAATTAAATTGTCCCATCTCCCCCACTCTCCATATAAAGGGGTTTTCACTCTCGTTTCCATTATGGAGTTTGCACACTTAAAACATGATGTTGTTGGAATGAACAAAGAAGCTCTTTTGAGGTTGATTAAGAATGAAAAGCCTTGTCAAAGCACAAGTTTTGTTGGTGTGTGATGTTCCCTTTTCTTGCGATTAAGGTGTGATGCATCGTTAGCCTTTTCCATCATGGTCTCATGGGCTAACCAGGGCTTTTTCGGGGGTAAGTGTGATTTTTGATGTAGGCATCTTCACTTTTAGGTAGACCAGAGTCAAGATAGCAGGTTTTCCTGATACTTACTCTTTATAGTAAGTTAGGGTCCGTATTTCCAGTTTTGCAATATTGGACTTAAAGTGTCTTGCCAAGAGCTTTTCAAAAAGCTATTATACATGGCTTTTTGAGTTCGACAGGATATTTATTTTAATGTCTTAAGATTAAATTCTTTAAATAAAGTGACTTTAAAAATAAAAAGAGGAATTAATAAGTCACTTTATTTTATAAAGTTATATTATTCTCTTAAGTGGAAAGAAGACAATTAAAAGGGAAAAGAGAATAAAAAATGAAGAGATGGGCAAGTGAATATGAAGAGTCGTCCTATTGTACTTATAACGGGAAGAGGGAGCTCATTTTCAACATGCTTGGATATTGATTTGGGTTTTGAGATTTCTCTTGGAGAAATTAAGGAAGCTTTAAGCTTCTATTCAGAATCCTGAGGATGAAAACCTTCATGTTCTTCTTGTGAATTGGACACAAACCCGATTTAGCTTTGCGGTGGATTCAAAACATAGCTTACACCATGCATATAGGCTCTCTCTTAGTATTTTCCAATCTGACTGTGTTATTGTATTTAATATTGGACTTTGATGTTATGTTATTGTATTGCTGATCAATATAATACGATAGCTTTGAGTTGTTTGAACAAGGGAATATTTGTGGTTTTTGTTGTTCATTTGCTGGTTTTAGTGCATAAAATCATCTGCTGATATTTCTGAAAATTTCTAGAAGATTTTGGGAACAATATCCATCCGGGATATTACATTCTTTGAGATCCTTACTAGCTAATTTTAATGCATTTCTACTTCAGTAAACACCATTGCTTTCACAGTCGGAGAACAAATTCTCAGAGAAAATGATGGGTTTCAAGGTAAATTGATTGTGAGTTCTTTAGTGAATGGTGGCTTGGTTTTTGGTTGCTTTTGTTATTTTTTCTAGCTGATTTGCACAGTTTTCTTTAATCTACTCATACTCTCCATCAAGCTGGTTGTACACTTCTTTTGAGATACCAAGTAGAAGGGGTGAAGCTCACCATATTGGGTATGTTTCTACAGCTGTTTCCGCTTTAACCATCAGTTTTGAGCTAGTGGGCAAAAATTATCTTTTGAGGTTTATTTTCCCAAAGAGATTGAACTCTGCTTGCAAGTTGTACAGGCATTGAAGGGCATGGAAAGTGATTGTAAAGGGCTTTCACCAGGTCTTTTACCATTTTTCCTTATCATGCTGGACGTCCTTACCTTGCAACCATTTGCTTAATTTTGTAAGGGAAAGAGTGATAAATGATTTTTTAATGCTTTATTTAGAGGTAGTAGCCCCTGTCATCTTGGTGCCAGTACTAGTTGGATATGACTGAATTTGATTATAGGCCTAAAAACTCTCCTGTTTTCATCATTCAGGGAAATTTGTTGTGCTGGGTTCATGTATTGTGGTTGGAGGTAATGAAAGAGTGATTATGCATGCTTAAAGGGCAAATCAGCAGAGTTTTATTCTGCTGTTATGATTGTTAGAATTCATTGACAGACCTAACAAGTGCTCAGAAACAAGTCTTAGGCCTCTAGCTTGGGTTCCCATGAGAGTAAATGACAGTTTCGAAAAACCCAAGCAAGATAAAGGAGCGATCTGGTTGAGCAAATATGCTCAGTGGTTGGTGGTTGCAATTTATTATTTTTAGGAGTTGTTTAACTTCTGTAATAGTTGTAACCATGACTCTGTTTTCTATGTCAAAACAGATCCGAACAAAGCTAATCTGTAGAACTGGGAACTCTCTTTTTAATGTCATTGTATAAAGTACTTATGCTATGAAACACGTGTTTATGAACTTTTTTTTTTAACAGGGTGTCAATTACATGATTGTATGTTGCAAAAAAGGTGAGCAAAAGTTGGCCAGAAATTTAATTTCAGTGAAAGAGCACCCTGAAATCTTCTTGTACTAGGCTTGTATGCTAACATTCATGCCCACTGTTTAATGTATGTTGTATTATTTTCATATGATGTTATTTGTGTATAATAAGAAGCAAATCAATGACACCATAATGGTAGTTTATGGTGACAAGAAGTGACTTGCCTACTCATCATGTGATGTGGTATTGTGTTTTCATTACTGAAAACAAAAAACCATAGTTCCAAAAATCGCCATGAAATCGCCGAAATCACCGAAATCGCGATAAGATTCATGGCTCCCGATTTTTTTGGAATCGGAAATCGCTGGTGGCGATTTTTTCGTGTGAATCGCCTGAATCGGCGATTCATGGCAAAAATCGCCAAAATCGCCATCGTGAATCTCCAGAAATCGGCCGCGGCAGCAAGGATAGAAAGTTCAATTTTAAAAAAAAAACACATGTTTTATTTGCTTTCTAAGTTGACTTTCCTCTTTGTTATAACCCTAAAGAGCCTTCTATTTGCTTAGTATGAGTAGAAGAGAGGAAGAGTGAGAGAGAAGAAGAGAAAAGAGAATCCATAGGTTTCCAACCGGCAAGAAGGAAGAGCACCAAAGAGATCAGAAGTCCATTTGGGGAGGCCATAAATTGCACTGGGAGCATTAAGGAGTCAATATCAACACTCCTCAACTCATTTGCAAGAGGTAAGTGTTGGTTTTTTTTTTGCATGTTAGTGTAGTATGCATTTTTTGTTAAATTTTTTTAGTGTTCAAACTTCATTTGCAAATCTTGAATGTTTTTTATTTTTAGTTTTACTAAATTGCAAACTAGGGTTTGTTGTTTTGTAGTTTTTGTTTATTAGTTGCAAACTTTGATTTTTTACATGAATTTTTTTATTGCAGCAGCCCTTTGCTTTCATTTTCCAATTTCCACAATGGGTAAAAAAGATGAATGCTGGAAATATAATGAAGAGTTTCCTGGGAGAACCAAATATCAAACAAAATGTATATTTTGCAAAGAAAAAATAAATTCGGGAGGTATCTATAGATTGAAATACCACATTGCTGGCATACCTGGCCATGATGTCACAGTTTGCACTCAACAAACCGCTGAGGCAAAACGCTCTTGTTTAGTGGCATTAGAAAAAATTGAACAAGACAAGTTGACTAAGAAAATGCAACTTGAAGGGTTAAGAGGTATTGGCTCCCGTGCTCCCACATCCGCAACCGCATCTACATCTGCAAGTGCATCTGCATCAGCTTCCGCATCCGTAGGTTGTGTTGGGGAGGGTTCTTCTAGGCCTCCTTTTCATCCTAGTGCTAGTGCTCATGTGAGTGTTAGTGGTAGTCGGTCTCATACTGAGACAGAGTCCAACACCAACCTATTGCGGCCTAGAGTGCGGAAAAGCAGAATGGATAGTTACTTTGTGCCCCGCACTACTCCTGGCTCCCAACCCACGCTTGAGGGCATGGGTTTGAACAAGGAGATTCATGATGCTGCCAGAAAAGAGATTTGCAAATTCTGGTACTTTTGCAACATTCCATTTATTGCAGCCAGGTAATTGATTCTTTTTTCTTTGTTATCTTCAAAGTTAAAGTTAAAAGTAAAAGTAAAACTTTAATTATATCTACTTGTTTTATGATTTTAGTTTTTGACATCTAAATTTCTAATCAATATCATTATCTATTTGTGACAGGACTCCTTATTGGCAGAACATGATAGATGCAGTTGCCATTTGTGGTCCGGGGTTTAAAGCCCCAACTGAGGCTGAGTTGAGTGGATACCTCCTGGAGGAAATGGTTGAAGATATGAGGCATGAGCTTGAGGACAATCGAAAGGAGTGGATCGAAAAGGGTTGCACCATCATGACTGATGGTTGGACAGATAGGAGGGGAAGAACACTCCTCAATTTTCTTGTATCCTGTGGAGGTGATTGATCATTCTACTTTCCTACATACATAATTTTGAATCGTGATTGACTATTTCAAATTTTGATTTGTTGATTGCTAATAGTAATTATAATTCGTTGTTTTGTTACTTGTAGGATATACCATGTTCCTCAAATCCATTGATGCTTCTGCTCATGTAAAAAACGCCACATACTTATGTGAGGTTATTGAGGAAGTTATAGCAGAGGTGGGGGAACAACATGTGGTGCAAGTGGTGACGGATAATGCAGCAAGTTATGTTGCTGCAGGTAAACTTTTAACTTTTTAAGTTTTGAAAATAAATTTATTTGAATTTTGAACTTTTTCTAATTCTAACTTAGAATTTCTAAGTTTCCTAAGTTCTAAGTTCTAACATGTTTGAAATTTGAATTTCTAATTATCTTAAAATTGTTGTAGGCAAACTTTTGATGGAGAGGCACCCCACCATATTTTGGTCCCCTTGTGCAGCACACTGCCTTGACCTCATGTTGGAGGAAATTGGCAAACTTGAGTGGGTCAAGTCATGTGTGGAAAGGGCAAAAAACATATGTAAGTTTATTTATAATCATTCATTTGTCCTTAGCACAATGAGGAAGTACACAGGAGACAAAGAGTTAGCTCGTCCAGGGATCACGAGGTTTGCCTCGAATTTCATCACCTTGCAGTCCTTGTTGACATCAAGGGATGATTTGAGGAGCATGTTTGTTGGGCGGGAGTGGATTTCATCTTCCTATGCTACGACCACTGCAGGGATAGATGTGGTGGATTGCATATTTGATGATGATGGTTTTTGGAAACCTGCTAGAGAAATACTTAAGGTAATTTTATTGCAATTTAACATTTAATATTTTACAGTTTACTATGCTAATTGTTTAATGATTTAGTTTTACCTTATATTATTGAATTATTCTATGTTTAAGTTTTGACTCAAATTTTTGTTTTACTTTATATGTAGGCCACTGAGCCTCTTGTATCTCTCCTACGAACTGCTGATGGGGAGAAGCCCTCTATGGGCTACATATATGAGGGCATGGATAGGGCCAAGGAGGCCATTAGAGCTCAGTATGCAGGAGTGCAGGAGAAGTATGCCCCTATTTGGGACATCATTGATAGGAGATGGCAGAATCAGCTCCACAGACCCATCCATGCAGCAGCTTACTTTTTGAATTCGGCATTTCGTTTCCGTCCTGACTTCAAGGCGGATGAGGAGGTTCTCACCGGATTATATACAGTGATCCAGAGGTTGAGTACTGATGAGGATAGCAGTGCTGCAATTATTGAGCTTGATAAGTTCAATAATAAAGAAGGGCCACTTTTCTCTAGCAGGGTAGCCATAGATGCTCGGGAAACAATACAGCCAGGTAAAAATTAAATAATATATTCAATGTTCATGAATCTAGATTCTAAACTTAAAGTTGATTATGTAATTTTAGAGTTAACTTGTAATTTGTAATTTGTAAATGAGACTAATTATTTTTATTTTCCCTTATTTCAGATAGATGGTGGCAAATGTTTCGGGCCACAACCCCAAAACTTCAAAAAATTGCCATTCGTATTCTGAGTCAGCCAAGCAGCGCTTCTGGATGTGAGCGCAGTTGGTCCATGTTCGAGCACATCCACTCGAAGAGGAGAAACAGGTTGACAGTGCAGAGGTTGAATGATCTTGTCTTCGTTCATTACAACCTCCGTCTTAGGATCAGACAGATTTTGGGCACTGACTCCTCTCCGATCATTCTGGAGGAGATTGATCCAGAATCAGAGTGGCTCACAGAGGTTGTAGATCCAGTCTTCACTGAGGAAGACCGTGCGTGGATTGACCAGGTGGATATAGAGGCTGAGGCAGCTAGAGCACGTTCTTCAGGCATTGGTAGACGCACACGTGCACGCACAGACACAGGCCCTAGCGACATTCGTGAGCCCATCTTATATGCGGGAGATATGGCTCGACAGTCCTCTAGGACCTACATTAGACGCCTTGCTACTAGGCAGACTGGATACTCAGAGGCTGAGGCTGAGGCTATAGCCGAGCTTGAGGATGATGTTGAGGATGATGATGACTATGAGCCTGAGGCTTGAGCTGGAGCCTTGTTTTTATATTTTGTTTACAGATATTGATACTGAATCATTGATAGACATATGTTTCAAAGTTTCAAACTTTCATGGATCTTCATCTTAGATTCTTACATAAATTTATGATTTGATGTCTTATGGATCATCTTACATACATTCTATGATTTAAATCATTATGATCATTTGATTTCTATTTACTTCAGCTAGCCTACAATTTACATTTTAGAATCTTAGATAACATAGTTACGTATGTGATGGATTTTATGTTTCATGTTTATGTATGTTAAGTTTTAACTTCTATTTGATGATGTTATAGTGTGCTTAAGTTATATTCAATAAAGGGTGCATGAAATAAGTTTTAAATTGTTAAAATCTTTAAATTTAAAGGGTTTTTTCAAATTTGCCGATTCATCGCCGATTCATTGCCGATTCATTGCCGATTCACGATTCGATTCGGCCTTGCCGATTTCGATCCGATTCCGATTCACGTTTCTATGCAAAAAACAATGTGAGGGATGATAATAGATACTACACATCTTTTCCATTCAAGGAGATGATGTGTAATCCTTTAACCCAAAAGATGAATCATGGATGGGCTCAACGCTCCTAATTGACTGATAAATTTCATTTTCAAAAGCTAACAAAGTATAGCAGTCACCTCCTTCTAGAACCCACCATATGTTTGACATTCTCTAATCCTGAAATAAATCATAATAATGCCTATATCTTTACATAAAATATATACTACATGCAGACAGATCACTGGGTAGGTCAGTCTAGGAGAAGAAACCATATGATCTAAATCTATCTCCACCATTTCCTTGGTTGTGCAGAAAGATAAAATCTTTTCAATAGAATGGTGCACATCTGCTTTTCAATAGTATGGGTCAGTTTTACCTTTAAGTCAGCTAATTTCACTGCCTTGATTGCTTGCACACGAGGACAATGGACCAATACTCCTCTCGTTGATATAGGGATCTCCAGAGACACCCCCTGCCCTACTATCCATTGTTTGAATGCCTATGCATAGCCAATAAGAACAAGCTAGATTCAACACAGTGAATCAGCACATATCTGCATGCTATGCCAACAAAAGGACTTTAAAATGGCTATAAAAATACGTATATCAATACAAAGGTATAGATTCAGAATGAACCGTCTCTTTTACACTGCCGTCATAGATATGTGTAAAATGTACATATATCAATTCTAACAACAAAGATAAGCCACAACTCCATTTCTAAAAGCTGCACGTGGTATTACTTTAAATTCATATCTATAAGTGGACAATTGATATCAATGATATTTGATAAACAATTGTCAATGTCAGTATCCTACTTGTATGCTTGTAATGATGATAAATCAATCTATGCTTTGTAACGATGATAAATCAAAAAAATCAATGCGTTTTTAATCTAACAAGTCGTCTGCCTTTTATTCACACAGGAGCAATGTGAAGATTTCAGTGATTAAATTTTTTGGGCCCAGAAACTGACTCTTCAGGATACACCTTAGGTGCCAATTCAGATAATTTTCTCTTTTAATTGCATTAATCACAACTTTTGAGTTCTCTCCAATCTCAATAGACCTACCATGCACAGTGTAGCAAAGAGTTAGAGCAGAAATAAGACCTTCCTGTCTTCCCTGCTTCATTCTTGAGTAAGTAGCCTGTACCTTCTAAGCCCAACCTACCATGGGATGCACCATTGAAGTTAAGATTTACACCTGAGATGGGTATGTTCCAACTTTGATTTCTTGCTATATTTATATGAGCTCATGGCCCATGAATGGGCTAGTTTTGTCGTGTCATGGTTTACGATCTTAACCAAAGCTGTTTGTTTTGATCCCATTGAACCCTTAAAACAATATTTGACTGACATAATGCTTTCTTATAGAATGTTCAGTACTAGTTCAGCTCTAACAGCATCTTGCCAATTCAAGCATTTAGTCATTTTTCCAATGAAGTCATTGTTACTTGAGAAAAGTCTTGGAAAAGTCAAGTTAGAAGCTATGCTTTATCAATGGGAGGAGTTGATAAGGTCTTTAGTCTGATGGGATTTTGATTTAATTTTATGTATTTTATAACTAACTATATATGCTTTTTGTCAGGAAGCAACCACGTGCAATCTTTTAAGTTGAAAATAGATGTGCAAAGTCAGTTATGTTTAATGATATTAAGACTACTCTGTTTTTAGCATAATATTCTTTTAACATATAATCAAGTTTTCACTGTGGCATTCTGGAATTATATGTAGTTGTAATGCAGTCTTGTTTTGGTTTCCTCCTTTGTTTTGCCTCCTTTTGTGAAATCTTTGAATTACTTTAGCTCTTTACAGTGCTCAACATTTTCCACATCTTTGGTTTCATGTGCAATAGGAAGTTCTCTTTAGGGAGTGTATATCTTCATCTTGTTACCAGCTCTCAAATGGAAAATCCATTTAAGAAAAAATACAAAGATGTTCTTTAAGGGTTTTTCATGTCATCTATTTTCAGATATAGTTATATGCTTATCTGTAATTTGCAG